>JBBBDQ010002467.1:1162500-1240000 GCA_037127315.1 Ascarosepion bandense | reverse complement strand
TTGGGCAGATGGGAAGAGTGTTTGATAGAATGGGAGCAGGTTAGTGTGTTAAGAGGTGTCTATTGACCTTACATTTAAACTCCTGGAGATTGTAGCCGTCGGGGAAGCAATCGTGTGGAAGAGAATTCCACAGTCGGGAAGTGTGAGGAAAGAAACTGTTGGAGTAGAAGATGCGGTTGCATTTTATCGGTTTCACTGTAAAAGGGTGGGATCTAGTTGCTAATCTAGTATCGCGTTCAAATTCGTATTTAGGGGGCACCAGTGATCTAAGTTCATCGGAGCAGAAGCCGTGAAAGTATTTATAGAAGAGACACAGGGAAGCCACGTTGCGCCGGTGGGAGAGATGCAGGAGATTCTGAAGTCAACCAGTAACCATGGATGAAGCCAATGGCGATTATATTGAATAAATTTCCCCTTTAGTATTTCAATTTTTGTGCCATTTTGGTAAAAATATCTGCTAGATTAGATGACAGTGTTATTTTCATTTTTACCTTATTTAGATCAAAATTCGTCTATATTTCTGAGATGAGGTAGTGTTTACTGTATTTACATTATTCGGATTATTGTCATCATCTTTATTTCCATTTGTACGACGTTTCGGCTGTTGTACTCTCCGGCCTTCTTCAGGTGCTAGCGATTTTGAACAGATCCCCTTATTAAAATCATTGGGACATATCATCTCATCCCTTGAGTTAGTTACTGTGACTTGACCCAAGGTGTTGTGAGTTGAATACCAGGCTACAGCAGTGATGAATAAATACCTTACAGGGTTAGAGGGAGATAACTCGTGACTACGGGAAGAGACTCTACGCACTTACATTGATTGCAATAAAGGGTTCTGTTCGAAATACCTAACACCTGAAAATAGCCGGATCGTACAACGACCGAAACGTCGTACAAATGGCAACAAAGATGAGAACAATATTACGAATAATGTAAATACTGTTAGGGCCAAAATTCATCCATCACACTATGTATAGGGTGACCGAAAAAAACTGGAACTTTTAAAAATCCGATATAACTAGGAGTAATGGAATAAAAATATTTTATTTAAAGTAATTGAAACCTTAAAACATGCCATTTACGAAAAAATGATGGAATTTACTTTTTTTTAAATTTCTTCTTGCAGCTAGCGCCCCCCACCCTGTACGAATGCATTCCAGAATCTGCTGTTGAGATTCCTCATTGATTGCTGCAACATCTCAGATGAGATACTGTGAATTTTTTCATCGAGGAATCGTGGTCGACTTACTCTTGAGATATCCCCACAAGAAAGAATCACAAACGGACAAATCTGGTGATCTGGGGGGGGGGGGCATGAATCATTACCGAACCTTGAGATCACGCGGTTACCGAACAATTCTTGCACAGCCTCAAATAATTGCCGTGCAGTGTGTGATGCCCCTACATCCTGGTGAAACCATGGTTTTTGAGCGTGTGAAAAATTATTCAGTTCAGGTGTAACGAAGGATTGTAATATCTTCAGGTAACGATTCATTTTAAAAAAATAAGGTCCGATGATCCCATGTAATGAAACATCACACCATACTGTCACCTTGTGACACTATCTCCCCGCGGTGATACTTTCCCTTCTCCCGCGGGGAGACGTTCCTTTGGTTGGTTTAAAAAACAACGGAGAGAGAAATCGATACTGGCAATGTTATTAGAGTTCTCTTGCGTCACGCGATGTGATCTTAGGAATAAAATAATGATTTTATTATTTTTCCAGTACCTGTAAAAACTGGGAGCATAAAGTTATTTTTGAAAAATATACATTTCTCGTCATTCATGTTCATTTAAATTTCCTTTCTTTTGGAGTTGAAATGTCAATTCCGCTAATCTGAAAACGCGTAGACAAAACAAGTGTCAAAGTGATTTGATAAGGTCACACGAAGGCCAAGGCCGCTGGTGGACACAGCAGTCCGTGATAAGCCAAAAATGAATCGAGCTCCGATATGAGTTAGAAAAATCTCATTCGTTGAGCTAAACTTCCGCAAATTGAGTGGATGGAGACCGATTTCATTAGACGAAGTCTGTGAGCCGGCCGGATTCCTAGAGAGGATCGAAATTGATGATAAATATAGATGCTCGACACGAAAAGTTCAGTTAGGTGACAGTTTTGGAGTCGAAGTAGAGATTTCAGGCAGAGAGCCATTGCCGTCAACACCACATTCCCCGCCAGCGCCTCCGATTCGGCACATCCGTCAGATTCCGTTAAGAACCCGAAAGAACTTTGCTGTTTTAGAAGTTACATAGAAAATTGACAATCCTGATTATAGAGAATTAATGAAAAGACTTTAATGAAATACGAGAAGAGACTTTGGCGAAAATTTGAAAGGATCTGTTTATTTCAACGCCAACGAAACGTAGACAAAACATTTCGTTTAACGATTGGAAGTTATGATGCTTTTGGCGAACTTTCTCTCTCCGTTGCAACCAGCATTTTAAACAACTGTATATCATTTTCGACGATTGTATATCATTTTCGACAACTGTATTCCGGGGAAAAGAAATACATTGTTTTTTTTTTTATACAAAGACATTCTTCGTAGCTCTCCAGGCGTGTTCGACCTTGTTCCATTATTTTATTAATTTTTTTGGTGCCGTAATTTTTTTTTCAAACCACAAGTGTACACCAGTGTCCGGACTGGCTAAAAGGGACGACTGTTAGGATTTCAAGACGAGACCTCTGGGATCTAATCACAACGGGGGAGAGTGGCCTGTTGTTGCAACAGACGTCCTGTAATCCGGGTTTTGTGGCGATATCATCGGGCGGGATCGTCACGATCAGCAACAGCGACCAAACCAAACGTATAACCGGTTGGCAGTGTCACAACTGGGAACGTCACGACCGTCGGCGAGAACGAGCGTCACATTAGACAGACGGCCGGCCCGGCCTGAGGCGTCACATCTGGTGCCGTTTCGACTGGGATCTGGCCTGAGGATTGCCGTCCGCCGTGCAGTGTTACAACCTTACTAGCATGTAAAGGGCGCTCATGGACTTCATTAGGATTTGTGTCTTCACAGTAACAGTAATTCTGCTTATTCAAGTAACCTGTGAGATGAAAATGGGCCTCATCTGACACCCATAACTTCATTGTCATTGTTTCTGTTTGTTATCATTTGTTGACAGAATTCTATTCGTAGCTGGTACTCGTTTTCCCTCAGGTGTTGCACTATCTGCAACTTGTATGGATGAAATTTTAAATCTAGAGTAAGGATCCTGCGAACACACTCCCGGGACATTTCGACCGCAGCTGCTTGCTTACGAATTGAACGCTGTGTGCTCTGGAAGAAAGACTCGTCGGAACTCCCTCTGTGCAGCTGCCACCGTTTTTATAAAACATTTTTTATGGCCAACTCACGCTGTTGCCCGTTCCACTGATCCATGGTTACTGAAATACCAGAATGTTTACATCGTGAGGTCATTATTTCGGAATACTGCCACTTGATCATGTCTGCTAATCAGTTAAGTGTCATACGTGATACACAATTTAGGCGATCATGTCTCTTTCAAGACATGACTGACTGGGCAGAATATTATTCCGCAGTCGGTTGCCATTGCTTTCTGCGGGAGACTTGTTGCCGACCAAGTCTATAAAACCCAATCTGTCCTATTATTTAACCCATACCTGGACGGAAGAGACGGATTAATACATTTCCCAAGGGTATTTATGCGTAAGTGAATGAAAAGAATTCAACTGGAATTCGAACTCGGTAGCCCGATTTGTCGTTCCGAGCCGATATCCACAGCACCACAACGAACATCTGCCAATAAACACTTAAAAAATTCTCGTTTTTTAGGTTGACCCTATATATATATATATATATATATATATATATATATATATATATAATTACTTTATATATATATATATAACATATTTATATAATTTATATATATATATATATATATATATATATATATATATATATATATACTAGCAGTATAGCCCGGCTTTGCTCGGGTTTAATGAAAGCTTTAAAACTAATCCATGGTCCTGGAGCTCAGACACTTTGGACATTGGCACGAAAGACTAAAAAGCAATAGTTGTTTCCAGTTAAAGTGAAACCGTAGACTGAAAGAAAAATGAATGGATGTAAATCAAATTTTGGTTTCCTGGTATCGATATCAAATTTACTGCACTATTGTAAGAAATGCAATGTTGAAAATTCTGAATATCATTTCTTATGTCTCTGTCTATGAGTGTATCAAATTTGATTAGAATCAGACCACTCCTTCTATAACCCGATTTTTTCGATTATCGATTTTCGATATTTATCGGGGGTACCTCGACACAAAACCTAGCTAAGAACACTCACAGATGCTTATAGTACAACTGTGTAAATTTTCAAGAAAATCGGTTCTGCCGTTTCGGAGTCTATAGGTAACGGATACACACACACACACACACACACACACAGACACACATACACACACATACACACAGACTAAGTTCCATTTATAAATAAGTTTATATATATATATATATATATATATATATATATATATATATATATAAACTAATGCATGTATATTCCACAGTTTGGTAATTATTACTTTTTATAAAGTGCTCAGTACTGAGGTAGAGCTTTTTATTTTAAAATCATATCACCCCAAGCAAGGCATTTAACTGCCACTGTTGTGCAGGGAGTTACATAGGAGGAAAGTTATGAGAAAGAGTGACAGGTTATAGGGGGTGTCAGGTAAGAAAATGATGAAAATACTGTGACAGTAGAGTGGACGGAGAAAGGAGCATGAGAGAGAGGATGCAGGTTAGATTGTAACTGTCGGTCTATCTATCTATCTATCTATCTATCTATCTATCTATCTATCTATCTATAATCATATCGCCCTAAGAAAAGCAATTTATTGCCACTCTTTTATAGGGGGTTACAGTAATGAAAGGAAAGTTATGAGAAAGAGTGACAGGTTATAGCGGGTGTCAGGAATTGGGTAATAGAAGGATGAGGATACTGATGAGAGTGAAGTGGATGAAGAAAGAAGCAAGTGAGAGAGAAAGAGAATGCAGGTTAGTGAGATAAGAGATGACTATTGTCTTTACATTTAAATTCTTGGAGATTGTAACTGTCACGGAAGCAAGTAAACGGAAGGGGATTCCAGTTGCGAGAAAAGAAGTTGATTAAGTAGAATTTGAGTTTACAATTTATTGGTTTAACAGTAAGAGGGTGGGAACTAGTTGCTAATCTTGTGGCTCGAGTAAATTCATATATAGGGACACCATGAGCTAAGTTCATTGAATGTAGCAGAAGTTGTGAAAGTATTTTATAGAGAAATAATTATTGTTACTTTTATGATAATAACATATGAGACTCAATAGCTTTTAGGTTTTTATGCCAAGTGCACCATCATCAGACAGTGAAATATATTTTTAGGTACGGGATCATATATATAATGTTTTGGAAATTTAAAATTTAACACAGATGCTATCATATTAGGTAAAAATAGTGTATTGCGAGGTTATTAGAACATGAAAGATTTGATTTTCCATAACGTTTTATATATGATCTGGTAACTGATCTATATTTCACTGCCTGACGATGGAGCACTTGACACGGAAACCTTAAAGCTTTTGAGTTGCAGGCCCATGCTGGACGATATCATCAAAGATGAAGGAAAAACTTGAAGGAATGGAAATTTGGTTCGGCAGAAGGATGCTGCGGTTATCGTGGAAGGAGCATGTTAGCAATGATGATGTTTTAGAAAGGATGGAAACGAAAAGGAAATTAATACTGAGCACTAGGAAGAGAGAGCTGAAGTTCCTGGGGCATGCAATGAGGAAGGAGGGCTTGGAGAACCTGATACGAACAGGCCAAGTAGAGAGAAAAGGAGACAGGGGTCATCAGCGGATAACATATTTGAAAAGCCTAAGCAGGTCGATGACAGAACGGGGGTTGCGTGATGCTACAGGGGAAAGTATGCTAAGAGCCACCAGGGATAGGAAGACGTGGAAATCCATGATAGCCTACGTCCTGAAAGGACAAGGTACATAGAAGAAGAAGAAGAAGTGGAAGATGAATTATCTTTCTCTGTTTCTTTCTCTCTCTATATAAATGTAAGGTCAATAGACACCTCCTAACACACTAACCTGCTCCCATTCTATCAAACACTCTTCCCATCTGCCCGACACTCATCCTCGCTATCCTTACTCATCTATCACCTTTCTCCTGACATTCCCTATGTCTATCCACTCCTTCTCTTTACCTTCCCCTATGTAGCCCCATGCGCAATAGTGGCAGTGGAATGCCTTGCTTGGGGTGAGATGATTAAAAAAAAAAAAAAAAAAAAAAAAAAAAAATATATATATATTCTGTGTGTGTTTGTTCGAGTACATCTTATACGTTTTATCTATTTTTCAACATTGATGAGCAACTGATATCTAAAAACCGATGTTTTAAAAGGCTTACATAATAAAATGTTTCAATATGAGAATTTATCTCTTATCAAATTCGTGTTCTAAACATATAGTAATACAATGACATGTTTTTTTACATTCTCTTCGAAGGGAGTAAGTTAATAAACATTACGCTTTCTTGACATGTAACTTCAGAGATGATTTCTACACAAAGTGATTTCATCAAACAACAAAACTGTTTTAGGAAAATCTTTTAAACATCCATTTTTCTTTTTTTTTGCTTTTGTTTCATGACCCCCAATTTCTCTCTGCTTCTCTCTTTTTCTCTCGCACACTACTTCCCTTTCGTTATCTTTTATTGTAGCTGTGTCTTTCCTTGTCTCTGTCACTCTCTCTCTCTCTCTCTCTCTCTCTCACTTCCTATCTTTGTCATTCACACTCAGCAGAAAGTTATCATCTTCCAGGTTCAATAAATCCTGAAGTAAGTAAATTTATTCAAATGACTGGATTATGAAGAACAAAGAAATGTGCAACCGATTCCGTGCACAATATTGGTAGCCTGTGTCTCCTTCTACCGAGCGCCTATAGCTCAGAGGTAGAATCGGCGACTAACTCCAGTTCGGTCGGAGTTCAATCCTGGGTTAAAAAGCAATCGGATGTCTAACCGTACTAATGACTATTTACGCTTTCACACCCTGATTGAGAAATCTGGAAGAATGGTAGACTTTGAAAAAACAGTAACTACTCTAGCATCTACGCATCGTTCATTCAGTAATAAATTAGAACACTCTCACTACTGGCGCATAAATACATGGCATATCACACGCTAAAAGTCTCTCCTCCTTCTACCGAGTGCCCATAGTTCAAAGGTAGAATTCAATCTTGGGTAAAAAGCAATTGGATGTCTAACCGTACTAATGAGCTGTGATACAGATCTGTCTGCCAATGACTATATATATATATATATATATATATATATATATATATATATATATCCTGGTAAAGAGGACCCAAGATGTTACGCTTTCCAGTTCTCTGGCAATTACTTTTTCTTTAAAAAAGTGCTAAAAAAAAACTAAAAATATTTTTTCACAACTAACCTATAACATTGCCTGATGACGAGACAGGAATCTCGAAACAGAAATATCCGTGTGGCAATGAATTTATAATTATATATATATATATATATATATATATCACACAAATAATATATGATAATCATATTTTGAATGATTACATTTTCATGTTTATCAACCCTTTGTGGATTATTTAATGCCGAAATTTATTGGATTCTGAGAATAATATTTTTTTAAAATTTAATATTTCATTAATAATGGCTTTTCCAGATTATTAATATTATTTAACCCTTGGTAGGGGAGAACAGACGAATTTATACCTTCTTTAAGAGTATTTGTGTGTAAGTGAATATAATGAACACAACTGGAATTTGAACTCAGCTTTACGATTTTTCTTTCCAATTCTTATTACACCACCCGTACATCTGCAATGATCAGATATTAAACCCATCTATTGAAGAGTAAAACGTTGTTCAACAAACGTTTGACGAGTTTAACGACTATGGATACTTGGAATGCAAATTTCAAAAGGCAGACATGGATAAACTTCTTTCTGCACTACCTACAACCACACTTTGACCAAAAGATATTCCTATACAAAAAAAAACAAACAAAAAAACAAAAACAAAAAAAGATTAAATTATTTAAAACAAATAATCTTATGAAAAGAATGATACTGAAAACAAAAAAAAAATTCTTAAATCGAGAATCAGTATATAAAAAAATTGTACAACATCTTCAAAAAATGTCCTCTTACACATTGGCGGGCAGTATATATAAATTCACGCGGAAACTTAAAACGAGCATAAAACAGAAATACACACAGGACAAAATAGCACACACACACACACACACACACACACACACACACACACACACACACACACACACACACACTAAGAAAAGATTTAAATAAATTCACAAATTACAGTTAATATATGTACATATCAATAAGCCCTCGAGAAACTGTGTCAATAAAGTGATTTTACAAACTCCGTGTAAGCAAGCTGAAGGTCAAGATAGTAAGTAAACATCAATGTTAACCACACCCGAAAGAAACTGGAGAAAACTTTTTTTTATGTTTCTTCATCTAATCTCTTTCCAACAAAAGCAAAACCCACTTTATATGCAAACTGTTAAGAGGTAGTGACGCTGTGTTTAAATATCGCATAGAAGCGTAAAAATAAGGAGTCGCCATACTGTGCTGATTCTTGATTTCTACATTATATCAATAAGTGTTCTATCTTAGGTATTGAGTGCTTTTCCTCTATAAACCAACCGAATTATTTTCCAGCCTACAAGCTCAATCTCACAGGCGGGATGTTGCAAAACTTTTGTTTCTTTATCGATATTTATACGGAAAGTGCGAGGATGAATTAAATTCTTTGGTTTATAATACGTTCTCCCGGCTGGCTGGCTGACCTCAGTCTTCTTCTTCTTTTTCTTCTATGTGTTCTGTCCCTTCAGGACGTAGGCGATCATGGTTCTCCATGTCTCCCTATCCCTTGTGGCTCTTAGCATGTTTGTTCCTGTTACTCCTGTCAAGCCCCGTTCCGTCATCCCTCTGATCAGGCCCTGCAAGTATGTTATCCGCTGCCTTCCTCTGTCTCGCTTTCCTTCTATCTGGCCAGCCAGTCTCAGGTTCTCCAAGCCTTCCTTCCTCATTGCGTGTCCCAGGAACTTCAGTTGTCTCTTCCTGGTGCTCTCAGTATCAATTTCCTCTTTGTTGTCATTCTTTCCAACACCTCATCGTTGCTTGCATGCTCAGTCCACGATATCCGCAGCATCCTTCTGTAGAACCACATTTCCGCTGCTTCCTGTTTTGTCTTCATTTTCGATGATATTACAGGAGCCAATTATGATGGGTTCCGGAATCTGAGTCAGGGTCTGGCGTAATTTCTCTTCGTCTTCTTCTTCTTGATTTAACTGATTACGTCAGCAAATTAAGCTTTTAGCTTGGAAATTTTAATTCCAGTGAGATTCATAATTCGTTTTTATTCCCATAGTTAAAGCTTTAACCTTTTTAACCTCATCAAAAGTTTTTGACAATCTTGTTTTTTCTCCCACTATTTTTCAATTCCACTGGGCAAAAACCCCAAAACTTCTGATCAACCTTTGAATAAACAATGAAATAATATATTTTTTCTTTCAATTCTTTTTTTTTATTTTCAGCTAGTTTTTTTTTCAGATTTTACAAGTTTTTGCAACGAATCTTCTTTAAAAATTGACTCATATCGCGGTTGAAAATAAACTGCCAAATGCAATGAATTCAACTGGAATTCGAACTCGGCTCCCAATTTCTCGTTCCGAGCCGATATTCACTGCACTACAACGCACATCCATGACTATAAGAGAAGGTTTTAAACAGGGTTTATCTTCCCCTATATGGGCTGTTGAGCTTCATCTACAGTTATCTTTATGTTTTAGTAAATTTGTTTTAACCGGTCGAAAGAGTTATTTGATATACTTACCATTTACCAATTTCTATGTTAATTTGTATAATTAATTCAACGTACATGTCATCACGGCTATCATTCCAACTGCAGATTATTATTCTGTTTTTGAAATTCTATTTTGTGTCTTATCTCTTGAAAAAATTGGTAGAAAAGGTTAATTTCCTGCTTATATCATATCCCAACTTTGGATACTTATATTGTAGGCATTACGCCGATTGTTATTTTCAGTTCAGTAGCACCGAGAGGGAAAAAAGAATAACTGTCTGCTAACAATTGATTCATTTCGGATGTATGGAATGGATAAACGATCAGTGTCTATCTCTTTACATCTGTGCTTGGTACAGAGTCGGATAATGGGTCACTCAGGTCGGATCGAATTAGTTCACGAGCGAATGGGTCTGCTAGATAATCACTGAAATCATATTGCTGTAGAAAATTGAAATTTTCTCTATGGGGGATATAAATAGAAAACACACAGAGGAATAAAAAAAAAGAACTAATTTCTTGACCTCAAACGGTAATTCCGCTCGGAGAAATGCAATGAGATGAAGATACCATGAAAAGTTAACCGGGACATTGACGAAAAAGATGATCACAAAACAAAGGCACACACAATACAGATAACGAGAAATTAAGAAAAAAAGAAATATGTAAGAGAAAGAGAGAGATAGATGGAGAGAGAGAGAGTGCGGGGGAGAGAAAGTGTGTCACAGAAAGAGAGAAATTATGAGAGAAAGAAAGTGAGAGATAGAGATAGATAGAGAGAAAGTGTGTGTGAGAGAGAGAAACTGTGAGAGAGAGAAAAATAAGAGAGGGGGAGAAGTTGATGTAGAATTACTGAAAAAAGAAAGAAAGAAAATAAGAAAATAAAAATCATAATAAAGAATAAAGGAATGAAAGAAAAAGAAATTAAAAAGAAATATGAAAAAAGAAGAAGAAAAACAGAATTAACGAAAAAGAAAAAAAAGAAAAAAAAATTAAAAATGGTAATCAAAGAAGAAAGATAGGCAGATAAAGTACGAAGAAATTATTTAAACTGTTTACATCGTTCGGACTGTTTGCCCCCATCTTTATTACCATATTCACGACGTTCCAGCAGTTGGACGCTCTGGCCTTCCTCAGGCTAAAGTGTCGTGAATATTGCATTAAGAGTGAGGACAACAGTTCAAACGATGCAAATAGTGTAAATAGTTGCAATGCCTCTTTTCCGAAATATAGAGATATATAGAAGGAAATAAGAATAAATATGTAATATAAAATGAAATAAAGAAAGAAAAAACGAAAAGAAAAAGAACAGAAGAAAGAAAGAAAGAAAGAAAGAAAGAAGGGAAGGAAGGAAGAAAGAAACGAAAAAAGAAAGAAAGAACAAAAGAAAGAAAGAAAGAAAGAAAGAAAGAAAGGAAGAAGGGAATGAAGGAACAAAGAAATGAAAAAAGAAAGAAAGAAAGAAAGAACAATATATAGAAAGAAGGAACCAACGAGTAAAGGATAGTCTTGACAATGAAAGGAAAAAGAAAAATTTTAAGAGTGAAACTTAAAGAAAATAAGGCAATTTCATTGCAAAAAATAAAAAATCAAAAAAAAAGATAAATACAAGCAGACATTAATAATAAATTAGAGAGTGAAAGAAAGAAAGAAATAAAGATAAAGAGAGAAAAAGAGAAAGAGAGAGAGAGAGTGAGCAACAGTTGTCAGAGATGATGAGAAGGAGAAGCAAGTAAACGATTAATAAATGAAAAATTGATAGATAGAGAAAGACAGAGCAGAACAAATAAAGTAAAAAAATAAATCTGTTTAATAAAGGGCGATGGAGAGAGAGAGAGAGAGAGAGAGAGAGAGAGAAAGAGTAATAGGAGATAAAGAAGAGACACGTAAAAAAAGAAAAAAAATCTGATAAGATTAGAAAGAGAGAAACAAGAAGAATGAATAACAAAAGAAACGGGAGTTAGGAAAAAGGGAAGTATATGTATATACGAGAGGGTGACAGAAAGATAATAATAATAATAATAATAATTAAAAGAGAGAGAGAGAGAGAGAGTGAGGTTGATGGAAAGAGAAAAAAAAGGACATGGAAGGGATGTGATTGAAAAATGTTCGTAATGGGATAAATGAATTAATATGTCTGCTAGCCTCACTTTTACCCTGACTTTAAATGAAGTCTCGAAAGTTCACACATTTTATCGAATGATATTTACAGACTCGCTTTGTTATCGTCTGGCCGTAGCATTTTGGCGCCTACGAATGAACAAACTGAAAGATTCCATCAGATGATCATACTGATCAAATAGGCGAGACTTTCTTTGTTTTTTCTTTGAAAAAAAAAAAAAACACAAAAAAAAACAATGACAAATAAATAGGCATAATATCACATTTAATAGTAAATTATTTTTTCTGTATTCACATTTTTATATAGAGATTTCGCTAATTGCTAATATCAGCTAAATTTAGTAGAAGAGAAGCTTAAGTTAGGAAGATTGTATTGCGCCAATCTACGAATAGAAATTACGTAATTGTCTTAAACTATAAATTAGTCCACAAATATATTCTTAAACATATAAACTAAAATGAGATAGGAGTAGGAAAAACACAATATTTGAGTCTCTGTCTGTCTGTCTGTCTGTCTGTCTGTCTGTCTGTCTGTCTCTCTCTCTCTCTCTCTCACACACACACACACACACACACACACACACACACACATATATATATATATATATATATATATATATATTTCATATGTAAATTTAAGTTTTACATTTTGGAATATCTATTTCAACATGTCAACACTGTTCAACACCAGTCGGACGAAAAATGGAGAAAATCTAGTGTAACGGAATTAAAGATTAATATAGAAAAGAAAGATGTAAGGGGGGTTGGTCAGGAGAAGGCTGAGAAGAAGAGAGAGGGGCGAGTATATTAGTATACTTCTTTTAGGAGTGGAAGACAGCGGTTTGCCTGAGATGTCAAGGTCAAGCGTAGTCGGTAGGAATAAACTTAGTCCTATCCAAATTTAAATTCTAACTAACAGCCACAAGGGATAGGGAGACGTGGAGAGCCATGATCGCCTACGTCCTGAAGGGACAGGGCACATAGAGGAAGAAGAAGAAGAATATCAAAAGCTAGGCTAAAAATACAATGATTAAATTGTAATTGTTAGATCTTTTTAAGGGAGTTTAAATCTATTTAGATGACAACGCTTTCTAATTAACCCACTACGTTGATTAAGAAGTAAATTTTGACGTTGATATTTTAAAATCTTAATTTTATCTACTAATCACAGATTATATTTATCACTCAGACTATTGGAAGTACATGCTGAGCGTATTAATTTCCAATCTCTCAGTAGGTTTAGGCCTTTTTCGTTCAGTCCCGAGTATTTTCAGGAAAGGGCTGTTTGAAATTTTAATTTAGGGCTGATAAAGGTGTGCTTATGAGAATAAAATCTTTGTTTCCAAACCTCCGCCGGAATTCCGATATATACGTTATAATTTTCATTGTTCTCTTTGGTGGTGGTAGGGGGAAAATTGGTAGATCTCATTGGTAGATCTATATTTACCTTCAAGTAAACAATTTTCTTTGGCTCTGCAATTGCAGGAGGGTACAATACCGGGTGTAGTTTCATAGAAATTCCTTAAAACTTGGTTATTGTGGGAACTGATAATTTTTTGCACATAACTAGTACAGGAATAGATATTATTCATAGTTTTTCTATTAAATAGTTTATTTAGAGTGTTTTCTTTATGAAAGTACTTAATTATTGATTTAAGAAAAAATGTCCTATGTTATTATTTGATAGTCTATAGAAAGAGGATTTGAACGATATAATATTTCTTTTTTTTATGTTTACTTTTAGTCTTCAGTAAGTCATATTTGCTATCGGTGCTAAGTAAGGAAATTTAACTTCATTGCCGCTACTCTGGAAGGCTTTTTCAAACAGTGTTTTGTTTTCGCTAAAGATTCTAAGGTTATAAAATAGTCGGCTAATTATAGAATTAACAACCCTAGGTATTTGTTTTACAATGACATTGGGGGTTAGAATAAATGTTGATGTAGGTAAATATTTATATAAATAGAAATAGGGGTCATTCCAACGAGAGAAAAGTGTATAGAAGAAAAAAGTGCGAGAAGCCGTAAACGTTTTGTTTAAAGTGAACATTTATTGTTATTGATATTACTTGCCTTTTTTATAATATAGTAAGTGTCCATAATTGCATTTGTGTCGCGACACGTGTTTCGAGCTCAAAGTTGATTCTCTTCAGGCGAATAAACTTGTGATTTTACATGTCGAGATCCGTTTGTCTTTTTGACGAAAATACTGTGTATTTATAAAGTGGTCGGTGAGCAGGACAGAAACTTCATATGCATGCTTGTTTGTTTGTTTCTTATTTTTTTTACAAGTCCCTCATCAAATTTCTTCCGTTTTGGGAAACATTCACCATTCGCTGGCCAGATTTTTACTTTTACACTGACTTGCGAAATTCCATTTCGTCTGTTTTTTAATTCAAAATTTTTTTCAGCAATTTGATTCAATTATACGGGTACTCAGGTAGAATTTTGATTCAATCTACGGGTCAATGTGATTCAGCAGAAACATGCTGAGGATACCGTGTACCAAACATGTGAGTCAAACATGTGGTTCTGGAAAAAATGAGAACAAAAACAAAACTAGTACTTAACGTCAGGGGAAGAAAGCTGAAGTTACTGGGACATGTAAAGAGGAAAGAGGGGCTAGAGAATGTGATACTCACAGGTTAGATAGATAAAAAGATAGACAGGGGAAAGCAACGCGTAACATACTTGATAAACTTGAGGAAATGAAAGGCAGAGCGGGATTTCGGAAGGGTAGCATATATATATATATATATATATATATATATATTATAGGAAATGGAAAATAAATTTCGACAATTGTGAGATACGAAATGAATTAAATATTTGATAACAACAAAATATGGATTTATTGTTAGATAGCCAACATTATAATCTTTCGGTTGTTATAACCATCATCAGGGCTAATATTTACTATTGTGAATTTTTTTTGGTGTTACAAGCTGGTTATAATGGTTATAACAACGGAAATATTATAATGTTGACTATCCCAAAATAAATCCATAATTTGTTCTCAAATACTTATTTTATTTTGTATCTCTCTCTTTCTCTCTCTCTCTCTCTCTCTCACACACACACACACACACACACACACACACATATATATATATATATAAACTTGTTTATAAATGAAACTTTGCTTCTGTGTGTGTGTGTCTGTGTGTGTGTATCTGCTACCTATAGACTCCGAAACGGCTGAACCAATTTTCTTGAAAATTTACACAGTTGTACTATAAGCGTCTGCGAGTGTTCGTAGCTAGGTTTTGTGTCGAGGTACTCCGGATAAATATCGAAAATCGATAATCGAAAAAATCGGGTTATAGAAAAAGTGGTCCGATTTTGATACACTCATAGACAAAGAAACGATATTCAGAAGTTTCAAGGTTGCAGTTTTAACAATAGTGCAGAAAACCGATAATATATATATATATATATATATATATATATATATATATATATATATATATAAGGCAAGATGTTTGTGTGTGTGTCTGTTTATGGAGCTCAGACTCTGCCTAAAAAAAATATTTGTGTGAAGTTTGGTGAGAATCGGATAAAATTTGTGGATTTGTATAAAAGTAATATGACTTTTATACAAATCCACAAATTTTATCCGATTCTCACCAAACTTCACACAAATATTTTTAAAGCAGAGTTTGAGCTCCAGGACAATGGATTAGTTTTAAAGCTTTCATTACACCCGAGCAATATATTAAGGAAATGGAAAATAAATTCCGAAAATATGTAAATTGTCGCCATAGATAAAGAATCAGAGGGCCGAGTTAAAATTCCAGTTGAATTAGTTGCATGCACTTCAGCCCATATACCCTTGGGAAAGTTATTAACCCGCCTCTTATTCCTTAAGCTATGGATTAAATAGCAAGATAAATTACGTTCTACCGCCTTGGTTGGCAACCAGTTTACCGCAGAAAGTAATGATAATTTACTGAGAGAAAAATCTTCTGCCCAGTCTGTCATGCGTCTTTCAAGACATGATCGCCAAAAAGCCTGTATCACGTATGGCACTTAACTGGCTGACTGAATATAAGTTAGAAACATGATTAAAATTTCTAAAAAAAAGTGAGTGATCAGTTTTATATTGTTATGAAGTAATAAACTGATCCCCCAATTATTACTACTTAATAATGTAATATATTTGACTAATATAAAGAATAGGTCATTAATAGCAATCATGTATTTTATTTAAAATAGATTTTCCTTTCATTGTCATTGCATCTCTTTTGCAAATATATATAATATTTTACATATATATATATATTTTGCAATCAGGACTCCTAATGAGTAGATGTAATTGCAGCGAAATCCTTATAAATAAGAAAACTGAATATTTACTTTTATTGGTTAATATATATATATATTAACAACTAAAAGTAAATATATATATATATATATATATATTAACAAATAAAATAAATAAATATATATATATATATATATTAACAAATAAAAGTAAATATATATATATATATATATATATATATATATATATATTAACAAATAAAAGTAAATATATATATATATATATATATATATATATTAACAAATAAAAGTAAATATATATATATATATATATATATTAACAAATAAAAGTAAATATATATATATATATATATATATATATAATAAATAAAATAAATATATATATATATATATATATATATATATATACAAATAAAAGTAAATATATATATATATATATATATATATATATATATATATATATATATAAAATCGAAAATCTAAGTGATCCAATAACCTACCACGGTTTCGCTTAACAGCACGTCAGGCAAAACTGGCTAATTTTCCCTGACGAGCTGTGAAGCGAAACCGTAGTAGGTTATTGGCTCACCCTTAGATTTTCGTTCTTGTTTGCTCTACTTTCGCGTTGGGTGCTTTGTGCACTCGGCGTTCGTATTGAGCTCTTTATTGTTAGGGTTTCGTCTTGGGTTTTTTTTCTTTCTCACGAATGCTTGGCTTTTTGTTCAGGTATTTCATTTGTTTCTTTTTTTCTTCCCCCTATTTTCCCTCCGGGTTCTTTCCCGGTGACTTTCAAGACGATCTCATTTGTAGTTAATTATTGATAATCTTGACAAAATTAGTTCTGTTGCTATTGGTATTACAACCATAATTAATATCAATTAAAACAAATTGTGAGCTAAAATCCCCCGAAATTCTGCATTTCTGATTTCGCCTCTTAATATAAAGTGGCCTCTTAATGTAACTGTAAAAACGGTTCGCCTCTTAATCTAAAGTGGCTCTGTCTGTCACCAATCGGAAGCATTTTCAAGACTTCGTACTGGGCCCAAACGTTATAAATTTTTCCGGTGTCTGAAAGTGCTTATTGAGGGTGGACCAGAGACTGATCATCTCTGGTCGGGTCGGCGTGGTGACGGGGTATGATGTTGAAAGACCCGAAAACCCCTAGTGATCCACGCAAAGACATCACTGAGGACACCCTCTAGCGCCAATACTACGGTGCGTATTTTTTTTTAATCTTGTCACCCCAAGCAAGAAGGAGGGTGGTAGACGACTTAGGATGTACATAGGGAGAGAGTTGGAGAGAGTGGGTGTGAGTTAGTGTGTTAGGAGGTGTCTATTGACCCTACATTTAAACTCCTGGAGGTTGTAGCCGTCGGAGAAGCAAGCATGCGGTAGGGAATTCCACAGGCGGGAAGTGCGAGGAAAGAAGCTGTTGGAGTAGAAATTTCATTACATTTCATCGGTTTCACTGTAAAAGGGTGGGACCTAGTTGCCAATCTAGTATCTCGTGCAAATTCACATCTAGGGGGCACCAGTGATTTAAGTTCGTCAGAGAAGAAGCCATGAAAGTATTTATAGAAGAGGTACAGGGAAGCTATGTCACGCCGGTGAGAGAGATACTGCAGGCGGTCAGCCAAGTCAGTATCAATCACATTACAGATTCTTCGCTGTATTTTGTCAAGAAGCCCAAGGAGAATAGAATAAGGCACCCGACCAGATGTGGCAGCAGTACTCAATACATGGGCGGATGGTGGATTTATATAATTGCAGGATAGATCCAGGCGGAAAGAATACCCGGGCCCTGCACAGAGAGCCGACTTTCATAGCTGCGGATTTAGCAATGGATTCGACGTCATTCCACTTGAGGTCCGCTGAGAGTGTCAGGCCAAGCAGGCGTAGTGTTTTACTCTCTGGGAGGCAAGCCTGTTCCATCCTAATGGGAGGGAGGTGCGGTTGTCTTTGGTGGTTAATTGACAGCAGCTTCGTTTTGGAAGAATTGAATTTTAGGAGCCATTTCTTACCCCAATCCACCACGGATTGGAGGTCCTTCTCAAGCTCGGCAGCGAGGTTCGATTTGTCACCAACACCAAATTGTTGATCGAGGCGAGAGTAAACTGTGATATGATCGGCCTACATGAATACTTGTGATCTTATGGCATCGGGGAGATCATTGATATAGATTAGAAAGAGCGTAGGAGCCTTGGGGGATAACCGCGTTTGTAGGGTAGTTTTGGGAGGCATGTCCGTTTAAAACCACCTTCAGTGTGCGGTTAGAGAAGAATGACCGGATTAAGTCCAACAAAAGTCCAGTTATATCATAGCTTCGCAGTTTCCGTAGAAGGCCGGCATGCCATACTCTGTCGAATGCTTTGGAGATATCCAAGGCGACGGTTCGGGCTTCACCATTCTTGTCGAGAGCCTGGTATATATACTCGGTAATGGTTGTTAGCATATCAGCAGTAGGCCTGGTGAAGCGGAAGCCATACTGTTTGTCCGAGAGGAGCCCGTGGGCTGTGAGATGCTGAACGACCTTGGCATTGATAATGGCTTCGAACACTTTGCCGAAGATCGGAAGAAGGCTGATGGGGCGGTAATTTGCGGGGTCCGATGGTTCACCAGTGTTCTTGAATATTGGAACCACAGAAGAAGATTTCCAACAGGCAGGAAAGCAAGAGGAAGATAGGCAGAGGTTGTAGAGCTTAGAAAGGATGGAGGAGAGTTCAGGGACACAATTCTTCAAAACTATGATTGGGATTCCAGTTTTAAGATTATGTTAGAAATCAGCGAGGGCATGATGTGGACGTCATTCAATTGGACCTCAGTTCTAGATGGGAAATCGGGTGTATAGATTCCAGACGAATCCAGACTCGAATTGGTCGAGAATCTACGGGCAAAGCAGTCAGCCTTGTCCGCTGAGGAGGTGAGGACCTCAAACTCCTTTATTAGTGAGGGTATTGAGGACTTACTATTGTTAAGCACGCTTTTACAGAGGCGCCAATACTGAACTTTGGTACCGAACTTAGAGGATGCTATGCTCTGCTTCATTCTGGCAGCAAACAGCATCTTAGCTTCGTTAAGTATCTTTTTACACTTATTACGAGCTGAGGCGAAAAGGCGCCTGTTTTGGTCCGACGCGTGGCTACGATGAAGCCGGAAGAAGTGATTCCGGTAGGCAATGGCGGTCGAGCAAGCAGGCGAGAACCAGGGAGACGAATGGGATTTAAGCTGAAATTTCCTGGCAGGGATGAAAGCATCGATGCCAGCCTTAACCCAGGAGGAGACCTCTGATGCACAGTCTTCGATGGGAAGACTAAAAACTTTGTTCCCAGGGACGCCGCAGAGGAAGTTACGGAACGAATCCCAGTCTGCTCTTTGATAGCAGTAGGATATTCTGTTGGTCTGGGTGTCTTGGGTAGGGGTGGAGTGGAACGAGATGTTGACAGAAACTACGGCGTGGTCAGAATTTTCGAGAGGTCAGAGCTGTCTGGTGGAGCAAGAATTTGGGGTGAAAGTGAAGCAGAGGTCTTGTAGCGAGTCCCTTCCGTTAGGGCTATTGGAGAAACGCGTGGGGAAGTCCACCACTTGCGTAAGGGATTGGGAGAACGGAATATTATAGGTGTGGACACCAGCAGGGTCGGTTACAGAGTTTTCCAGCCACTTAGTGTGGTGAGAGTTAAAGTTAAAATATGGGCAGATAGAAATGGTTTTGTCGATATTGTCAGAGATGCTGTCAAGTACCGAACAGTCAGAGGAGGAGGGGGAGCGGTAGATGAAGAAGAGATAGCTAACAGAGCTTAGAAGTGAGAGACGGAAGCACATGAAAGACTGGTCCAGGGATTCGAGAGATGTTACTCTAGCTAGGGGGAGGTGTTCACTGACATATACACCAAGCCCATGCATATGGACGTTGGAGTCCTTCCTGAAGAGGGGAAAGTAACCAGGAACATAGAACTCAGAGGAGGGGATAGACGGGCCAAGGTTAGTTTCACATAGGGCTAAAATATCAGGTGAGTTAGTTTGAAGGAATGAGTCTACGCTATAAAGTTAGTGCGGATACCGCGCATGTTAGTGAAAGAGACACAGACAGGTTTGGGCGTTGTCCGAGTAGCTGGTTTGATTTTGGTATTTTGTTTTTTTTTTTCATGGTGTCTTGTTGAGGAGAGGGGACTAGGGTAGAATCAGTTGGTTACTATTTGCAGCATGTGAGGAATGGAGACTGGCGCACCCTGCAACATAATGTGCCCTCGGGGTTGCCCACCGGAGGTTCATGAAGGGACGCCCGTCCATGCGCGATATGGCACTACAGGAACCCCGATATTATTCAACTGTTGATCAGAGCAGCCTATCAAGACGCTACGCAAGAGTTCGGGCTCCTAACTACCAGTCGGAATCAGAAATCAGGAAACTGCCAACCCGGTACCGTCAGAATGGAGAGACATTGCCACCACACTCACTAACAGCAAAGATCTTCCAACTGAACTACCACTAAGACTGAAGGAGGAGGTAGAAGAACCGGGAACCAAAAAAAACAAGGTGATCACCTCTACTCCTGTTTAATAGAAGGGGGTGGAATGTGAAACCGGGCGATAGTAGGTACTATCTACTCCAATTTGGAAGAAAAAAAAGTGCTTAGTTAACTAAGTTTTAGTTAAAGTCCAAAGACATTTCTTTGAAAAAGTACAAAAAAACTCGTTCAAATGAACCATAGAATCAAGCAAAAAATAATAAAAAATAAACACATAACTTACTTTAGCGTGTTTCAAAAAATAAAAAAATAAAAAAAGCTGCTGTTTGAATATATATATATATATATATATATATATATATATATCGATTCAAGAATTCAGGAGAAGACTTCGCCAGGCTTAATTCATGTTGGCAACGGTGAAAGGAAAAATTTGCTGATTTTTTTTGTAATTATTTTGTTAGTTTTTGGTCTTTTAAATTTTATGTGCCATTCTATTTCCCTATTTTTCTTCCTTCATTGTTTTCAAGTTTCTCTTAATATTTACCTCAGCAAATACACACACACACACACACAGACACACACACACACAGAGACACACACACACACGTATATATATATATATATATATATATATATAAAATAAAACTTCGAAAATTACTTGTGTCAGATGATCATTTCGGCAAAATATATTCGCTTCATCAGCGATATTTTTAATTGTCTTTTAAGTAATTCAGCTTTAAGTAATATATATATATATATATATATATATATTCAAATAAAACTTCGAAAATTACCTCAGCAAATACACACACACACATATATATATATACACACACACACACACATATATATTCAAATAAAACTTCTAAAATTACCTTAGCAAATACACACACACACACACGCACACACACACACACACACACACACATATATATATATATATATATTGTGTGTGTGTGTGTGAGTGTGTGTGTGTGTGTTTCAGATATGAGGTATTTTAATTATTTACACTATTTACATTGTTTTGACTGTTGGCCTCATCTTTATTGGCATATGGAAGTTTTGTCCCGATGTACACCCTGTCCTTCTTCAGGATCTGTCTATATTTTTGAGATAAGATATTGCAACTATTTTGCACTATTTACATTTGTTCGGGTTGCCAATATTGCAACGAAGATAATGGATAACAACTCGAACAAATGTAAATACGAGTAAATATATGAGTATAGATTTATTTATACTTTCAGGCACCTTTTCTTTACTATAATATATTTGCAATTTTTTCTCTTCCTCTATTGCTTTGAATCACCATATATATATATATATATATATATATATATATATATATATACATATATATATATATATATGTATCAACATGCCTTGTGGGCATAGAAGAGTCCAAAGGAGTATCCTTTACATATAATGGTAGGATAACTCTCTACGAGAGCTCTAAACATATATGCATATAAATACATATAGAGCAAGTATAAGAAAAATTAAGACAGACGCGTTATTTCATGGTAATTCGGAGGTATAGGCCTATTTCAGGCGAACCATCTTCAGCTTCCGTCTTTATTCAACGAAGGATTCTACATGAATGGGATTCACAAAAACCTAACCCGGCGAATAAGAAAAAAAAAATAATAAAAACATATAAGATGGTAAGAATATAACTGTCGCTCCCCTAAAAAAGAAAATAAGAACAATCCATCCGTTTGTCGAACCCACAGACATTCTTACAGATTCATATGTAAAAGTCGCATAAATTCCACACCAGATAACACGTCAAGACGCTAATTCATCGCCCCTAAACAAAGTTGATGCCGCCCGCCCAGCGGTCAGTCTCGAAGAAAGTTCGAGGGTAGCGGGTGGGTCAGACGAGAAAGAGGGAGTGATAAAGAAAAGAGAAGAAAGGAAAGACAGGAGAGAGGGAGGAATAGAGCTTTACATCCTTAATTTAAAGGAACCTCATTATTCTGTTTAGATTTATTTGTTTGAACTTGTATTTTTTTCCTTTTTAAAAATATATTAATATTAAAATTTTCTCGTTAAAAATATAGTGCTCGTAATATTTTTTCTCTAAAAATGTATTATCGGTAATATTTAACAGTGATGCATGGCTGGAATTAATTATCATCAGAAATGTATTGCTGGTAATAGTTTTCCTTCAAAAGTGTATTGTTTGTAATATTTTTCAACAGAAAAAAAAATTTTTCCCACAAATGTATTGCGAGTCATTTTTACAACAAGCCCTTTATGTTTAGAAAAATTTCGGAAGTTATTCAGAAATTATAGCTTTAAACAAAGTTTTAAAAAACAAATTCATTTAAATTTGACTAAAAAATAAATTTTGTAGTTTTTGTTAATTAATACAAGAAAGAGATTACGCGTCTGTCTTAATTTTTCATTATATATATATATATATATATATATATATTGGGCGTGTTTATAGGCGCTAAAAGTCTGCTTTCCTCTACCGGACGCTCGTGGCCTAGGGGTTAGAATCGCCGATTCGGTCGGGTTTCAATCCTGGGTTAGGAAACGAACGAAGTCTAAGCCATACTGATGAGCTGTAATACTGCAAAACAGATCTGTCTGCGGATGACTATAGTATATATATATATATATATATATATATTGTGTGTGTGTATATGTGTTTCAGATATGAGTTATTTTAATTATTTACATTATTTGGACTGTTGGCCTCATCTTTATTGGCATATTGAAGTTTTGTCCTGATGTACGCCCCGTCCTTATAATATATTTTCAATTTTTTCTCTTCCTCTTTTGTTTTAAAATACCATATATATATATATATATATATACGGAAAAAACTTAATTAAAAAATTTTAAGATATTACATTTAAATCTGTTCCTCCTCCTCCTAAATATACCGTTTCAAACCCCTGTAAACATTCACTAGCCTCTACCATTTAATATTTGATACCCCGTCGATCTCTTGTCTCTAAACCCTGTAACCTCCGCCACTACCAGCTCTGTCCATTTGGAACAAAACAATGTCGCTGACGTGACGTGGAATCTCTGTTAGAGATCCCATGTCGAAATGTGCATCCGACACCTTTGAATTTTGAAAATATATATATATATATATGTGTATATATATATGAGTGTGTGTGTGTGTGTGTGTGTGTGTGTGTGTGTGTGTGTGTGTGTGTGCATATAGACACGTTTACATAAATGACTTGCACATTAATTTATAGCTAATTTTCATTATTACATTATAATGGCGGTTTATCCTTGAATGGAAAACTCAACGGGATTTTTCGATTGACTTTTTTTCATAAAGTGAATATTAGAATTATTAAAAATTTTATAAACTTGCATTTTAATTTGCTTCATTCACTTGTTTGAGCGTATATATATATATATATATATATATATATATATACAAATGAATAAAGAACGTAGAAAATTATTGCAACGTTAAAAACATTAATTTAAAACATTGCTCATTATAACAATAGAGCAAAAATATTTCTTATTAATTATTACTTTAGAGCATGTACAAACTACAAACTACTACAAAATTGTACACACACACACACACACACACACACACATATATATATATATAGATAGATAGATAGATAGAGAGAGAGAGAGAGAGAGAGAGAGAGAGAGAGAGAGAGAGATATCCAAATGAATAAGTAACGTAGAAAATTATTGCAACGTTCAAAACATTAATTTAAAACGTTGCTCAATATAAAAATAGAGCAAAAATATTTCTTATTAATTATTACTTTAGAACATGTACAAACTACAACAAAAGTGTATGTTTTGTTTCGACATTGAAAGAACAATCTCTCATTAGGTAGTTAATAATGATGGTAATAAACGTTTTATTAAAAACAAATAAAAAAAACATTTTTTTTTATTTTTGGAAATTTGAGCCAAGACACCAAGTAATTGATATCAATATCTATCTACAATTCATTTCCGGTCAAAATTAAAATTTTTCCCCTCTTAGCCCTTTCCATTGGCTCTTTCCTTTCAATACTTTGTCACCTTTTTTTCCTATTTGCTCTGTATCTTTCCCTTTCCTATTTCTTTTCCTTTTCTTGATTTCGCTTCTTATTTTCTCATCTTTTCTGCCCTCTTTTTCTATTTTTATTTTCTATTATCTTCTTATAAAGAACGAAATCGATTCTTTTCTTGAAGAAAAAAATACAGAAAATTAATTCGATTTTCTGCGTTTGTATTTCTGGATTATGAAATGATTTTATTTTATTTGTCCATCAGTCGATTTTTATAATCACTTATATAAAAACATATGTATAGATTCTGCTTATCAAGCCATCGATTGATTGATTTCAGCTTATTCATAACTACCTATCTAAACAATCGATAACCCAGATAAACACCAAATGTTCATGAAGATTTGTTGTTGTCTACTTTCATCCATCCCCATTGATGTCTGGGACAAGTTCAGGTAAATATTGGATTTTGAATACTGATCATTAAACTCAAATTACAGACTTGTACGGATCAATCTTCCTCTTAAACAATTTTTTCCTTAAGCAATAATAAGCTATTATCAGTATTAATCAGTTTATCTGAAGAACACTATGCATCCACTAGTTAAAAAAGAGCGATAACCAGATGTATTGTACTGATGAATTATATTCTGTTTTACCTGCCATCATTATGGCTACTGCTTACCTTCAGAAGACTGCACTTTCTTGTGCTACATTAAGTGGAATAATTATATCGAATCACCTAGTAGTAAAGTTTGTTCTCTGCATCGGGTAAGAGAAGTTTTCCTTACCATAATTAATCTTAACACATCACTCAATAAATCCAGGGTCTAACTAATAAAGCAACAACTTTTAGGCAAAATCCGACTTTATTCATCAACATAGTCTTCGTCTAAGGAGACTATGTTCATGAATTCCATTCCAATGCTTCTCTAATATTTCTATGTCTCTTTTGTAGAGCTATTTGTCTTTGGCCTCAAAATACGCCTCAGTTTCAGAAATCACTTATTCATTGAAGCCAAATTCCTTTCCCTGGAGCATTCTTTTGAGGTCTGCAAACAGCCAGTAATCGCTAGGGGACAGATCTGGAGAATAAAGTGGATGCTGGAGCAATTCGAAGTGCAAATCATGTAGTTTTGCCATGGTTGCAATCAACTTATGACACGGTGCGTTGTCTTTGTGAAAGATAACTTTTTTTCTTCATTTGTGACGATTTTTTGCGATTTCTTCCTTGAAACGCACCAATAATGCTATATAATATTTTCTATTGATCGCTCTTTCTTTTTCAAGGTAATCGATGAACAAAATGCCTTGCGAATCTCAATTCGCAAGGCATTTTGTTATACGGAGGCCAAAACTTTGCCTTCTGATGTTTGTGTCATTGGTCGCTTTGGACAGCTTTTACCTGATGACTGCTGATTTGAATCCGGACTGAAGTGGTAGATGCATATTTCATCCATTGTCACATATTTACGCAAAACTTCTTCTTGTTGCGTTGAAACAATTGAAAACAACGCTCTTAATGATCGATGCGTTGTTGTTTTTGATCGACTGTAAGCAAACGAGGTACCCACTTTGAACACAACCTTCTCATTGAGAAATGTTGATGCAAAATTGTGAATACACTGCCTTCTCATATGTTCAACTCCTCTGCTATTTCACGTAACTTTACGATCAGCCGAAGCGAGTTTGTAGATTTTTTGGTGTTTTCTGGGACAACTGCCAATTTTGGGCGACCTGAGCCTTCAGCATCTTTTGTGTCTGTACGGCCGCGTTTAAAGTCAGCATACCACTCGTTAACCGTTGTTTCCGACAGAGCAGAATCCGAATAACACCTACCAAGCCATTGCTTTGCTTGAACAGCATTATTTCTTATAAGAAAGCAATACTTTATCAACGAACGAAATTCAGATTTTTCCTTTGTTTTGAAAATTTGCAACAGTAGCTTCACTTAAATAACTGTAATTTGTAAACTAATTATCTGATTAGGCCCAAATTTTGTCAAGTGTCATTTCAAGGTTAGTACTTCATAAAAATAATATGGATGTTTTTTATTAGTGGCACCATTTATATGTCAGGCTCGGGATTTATTGAGTGATGTGTTACAAAATTTGTACCACTCTCCCGTGCTTCAGATATTGTTGCCACATTTAGGCTGGTGCTTCTGCTATGTATTTAGAGATATTTGGCAAAAACCAAAGAAATTTCAGCAACGTTACCGAACTTAATCTGGTATCACGGCTTCAGTCAAATTCTCACCGATAATGTAGATTCTACTTACATCAACAGATCAAATGTGGCACTTATATTCAATAAATAATGTTTTGCATAACAATAAGTTATTACTATTATTTTAGGTCCTGGGGATGACGGTAAACTGCACCCGGCAGCAAGACCTCTGATTGGAAGGCTGTGAGAAGTATCGAAGGAACCCTTAATTGACGTTGTTCCAAGGTTCACCCTGACCCGGAGTGGTAGCACCTGTTAGGGACACAGCTATGGGCAAATATTTACCCCCCCCAAACTGGTGTCAATACAAAATAAAATATTAAGACTTTTATGGAAATATATACATAAAAATAGAATTTTTATAGCAAAATATACATTTTTGAAGGAGAAACATATTGCCATAATACATTTTTGAATGAAACAAATTATTTGTAGTAATATATTTTTTATACAAAACATCATCAGTTTTCTAAATAAAAAATAAGTAAATTTTTCATCAAAATCTAACCAAATCAACCTACTTACTATAACTGAACAATAAAGAAACAACAACTGTAAAACCTCACTTTTTTTGGCATTAAATACCCCACATAGGGTGATATGCTGTCAAGCAAAACTCAAAATCCGAAAATTTTATTTTATCATATATATATATATAATATCCATTGGTCTATTTTTATATTGAACACTGTTTTAAATTATAATTTTAAACATTGCAATTTATGCACACTTTTTTCTTCATTTATATATATATATATATATGTACATAATATTAATTGCTCTGTTTTTATATTGAACACGATTTTAAATTATCATTTTAAACGTCGTTGCAATTTTATGCTTCGTTTTTCTTCATTTATATATATATATATATATTCTTCATTTATATATATATATATATATATATATTTATTTAAGTCTCATTAAAGAGAATGACATGGTACAGCATATAAGTTTGTATTTACTTTTCATGCCTTGTATTTTTTCTGGATATAAATTATGTACAAATTGTACGTCCCTTCTGTAAATCCGAGCAATTTCGGCTATTCTTTAAGCTTGTATTGCTGGTCAAATACCGTCCCCATATATATATATATATATATATATATATATATATATATATATATATACACACAAAAAAATCTAAAGCGAGCCAAAACCTACCGCGGTTTCACACTACGGATCGTCAGCCCTGACGATCCGTAGTGTGAAACCGCGGTAGGTTTTGGCTCGCTTTAGATTTTTTTTGTGTGTCTTTGCTCTACTTTTGTATATTTTCTTTTGTACTTTGTATCGAGCACTTTTTCTTGTGGTTGGTTCCGTTTGGGGTATTTTTCTTTACTCCGGAGTATTGAATGTTTTGTTCTTATTCCGCGGATTTCTTTTTTTCTCCCCATTTATCCGACGCCTCAGTGCACCGGATGGTAACGGAATTAGGTTCTGTTTGTTAGTGGTTTTTTTGAAGGTTTATCTTAGTATAAATTTACGGCCTACATACTTACAGAGTCTATTTAGTTATTATTTTGATTTATATATATATATATATATATATATATATGTGTGTGTGTGTGTGTGTTTGTGTGTGTGTGTGTGTGTGTGTATGTGCGTGTGTGTGTGTGTGTGTGTGTGTAGTTTTTCTTATACATATTAAGACAGTATACGTGGAGCATCACTATGTTATATATATATATATATATATATATATTGTAAAATGTTTAATATGCGTTTATAATACAAACAGTTTACTGAAACACAGGATCCGTTGTGTTTCGGTACTATCTTATTAGCACCTCGTAAGAAAGTGAAATGTTTTCTTTTTTTTTGCGAGGAATTATTATATATAGAAGCTTAAAACACGGCACAACTGTTCCCTAAATCCAGACAATGAAGGTGGGGAGATTTTGTTCTACAACTGAGGCACAATTTAATGACGTCCACATCACGCCCTCGCTGATTTCTAACATATCGAAACTTGACCCTCACAAAGCGAGTGGTGGGGACAGAATCCCAATCATAGTCTTGAAGAAATGTGCCCTTGAACTCTCTTCTCTCCTTTCTAAGCTCTACAACCTCTGCCTATCTTCCTCCTGTTTTCCTGCCTGTTGGAAGTCTTCTTCTGTGGTTCCAATATTCAAGAACACTGGGAAACCATCGGACCCCGCAAATTACCGCCCTATCAGCCTTCTTCCGATCTTCGGCAAAGTGTTCGAAGCCATTATCAATGTCGATGTCGTTCATCATCTCACGGCCCACGGGCTCCTGTCGGACGAACAGTATGGCTTCCGCTTCACCAGGTCTACTGCTGATATGCTGGATTTTCTTGAACTTAATTCAGTCATTCCTCTTCAACCACACACTGAAGGTGGTTTTAAACGGACATGCCTCCCAAAACTACCCTACAAACGCGGGTGTCCCCCAAGGCTCTATCCTAGGTCATACGCTCTTTCTAATCTACGTCAATGATCTCCCCGATGCCATAAGATCACAAGTAGGCATGTACGCCGACGATACCACAGTTTACGCTCGCCTTGATAAAAAATCTGATGTTGACGATAAGGCGAACCTCGCGGCTGAGCTTGAAAAGGACCTCCAATCCGTGGTGGATTGGGGTAGGAAATGGCTCCTAAAATTCACTTCTTCCAAAACGAAGCTGCTGTCAATTAACCACCACAGACGACCGCACCTCCCTCTCATTAGCATGGAACAGGCATGCCTCCCAGAGAGTAAAACACTACGCCTGCTTGGCCTGATACTCTCAGCGGACCTCAAATGGAATGACTACGTCGAATCCATTGCTAAATCCGCTGCCATGAAAGTTGGCTCTCTGTGCAGGGCCCGGAAATTCTTTCCGCCTGAAATCTATCCTGCACTTATACAAATCTACCATCCGCGCGTGTTTTGAATACTGTTGCCACATCTGGTCGGGTGCCCCATTCTATTCTCCTCGGGCTTCTTGACAAAATACAGCGAAGAATCTGTAATGTGATTGATACCGACTTAGCTGACCGCCTGCAGTCACTCTCTCACCGGCGTGACGTGGCTTCCCTGTGACTCTTCTACAAATACTTTCATGGCTTCTGCTCTGATGAACTTAAATCACTGGCGCCCCCTAGGTGTGAGTTCGCACGAGATACTAGATTGGCAACTAGATCCCGCCCTTTTACAGTGAAACCAATGAAATGTAACCGCAATTTCTACTCCAACAGCTTCTTTTCTCGCACTTCCCGCCTGTAGAATTCCCTTCCGCATGCTTGCTTCCCCGACGGCTATAACCTCCACGAGTTTAAATGTAAGGTCAATAGACACCTCCTAACACACTAACCCTCCCATTCTCCCCAAATCTCCCCCTATGTACATCCTAGCTCGTCTATTGCCCTGTGTAAACCCCTGCGCTATAGTGTCACTGGAATGCCTTGCTTGGGGTGACATGATTAAAAAAAAAAAGGTTTATCTCACTTAACTAATAAAAAATTAGGTCATGATGGGATTAGTTTGATTGTAAGAAGAAAAGTTGATAGACTTAAAATGACATAAGACCCAAACATTTTTCGATAAGTTTTTCAATTTGCAATATTGCAATAATGCAACATATGTATCTCAATTCATTTCGTCACTGTTAATTTGTACTATTTCTAAGATATTTTGCTCCGATTTCGTTGAGTACTCGACTCATTTACTTATTTCTAAACCACAATGGAAATAACGGTATTTATATCTCTCAAAGAAAATCCCAACTACAAAAAAACGGGATTTTTTTCGCAAATTGTCGACAAAACTGAAGATTAATTACGAAGGATGAGATGGAAAGCCCATTTCTTCCTTCACCCCCATGAACTTCTGAAGGACAAATATCCCTACTGATTTGAAAAACCTTTGATTGAAAAACTCTTCTGTGTGCTTCAGCTGCTGATTCCTTTTGAATAAAGTAATGCAGTAAAATTCCTCGCAAATACACTTTCATTGGCACAAAATCAGACATGATTAACACTATTTAAAACAAAGTTGTTTACGCTTCAGCAAAATGATATAAACCGAATTTCAAGCTTACTTATAGTCCTTCCTTATAAATGCGTTACCATCTGAAACTACATGCACACAATTCTGGGTATGCAATCTGTTGGAAAACATCAAGAACTTCTTTAAGTTCTTAGTATATGTTATGGTAATTTACCCTCCGCAAATGAACTCTTCCAAACTATAAATAAGCAGCAGTTTCTGCTTATTGAAGAGAGATGTCTATTTTAGCAGACACCTCTGACATCTGGACCAATAGAGTCACGCTGATGATCTTCTCATGTTGTATATGCTTGTGTTCTTTGTAAATATGTTTGTTTAACTCTATTGAGGACCCCAAAAGGACTGCGTGGAAATTGTCAATATTGGTTCAACATTAGACGCACAGATTTCTATTTTTCATCCTACTTTGTTTTATTCAATAGTACTTGACAATCCAGAAAAGGAAACCGAACGAAAAAAAATAGTGTAACTAACTTACATTAAACTTGAACGCGAACCGCTAAACTACTAGAATTCATGTTTATTTCGTGATTCCCTGAGTGAGTAAAAAATTAATGTTAATTTTTATTTTATTCACTTTAATAACATAGACGAATTTAAATCCACCATGCCCGAAATTCTTTAGTTCCAACAACAATATCATCGGAAGCGTAAATGTCAAGAGGAACTACTTGAAATGCTAAAGCAAGCTGAAAAAGAACGGCTTGACTTTAAAAAACAAACAGAAATAAGACATAAAAAAAACTTCTAACTCAACAACAACAAAGAAACATGCATCAACTGGCAAACAGGAGACAAATTAGTGAAAATGAAAATGAGTTCTCACAAAACACAATCTGGGGCATAATAGACATTTTTACATATTCTCCGGACGAGGATATAGCATTCGCCTCCTATTTCAAAAGATTCGATAATTTATACACCACAAATTGCATAAATTGGTCGGACTCTAAGAAAGTTCGCCTTCTTCTTTGAAAACTAGGCAGCAGAGAGCACACCAAATTTGTGTACTGTATTTTATCACGTAAAACAAGTGAACTGACATTTACTGAAGCGGTTAAGCTTCTTTCAGAAACTTTTAATCCTAAAACGTTAATCTATCATAAGAGATAGAAGTGTATGAAATTCATACTTCAGAAAGGATAGTGAAGATTACAATACATTCGCGTCGGTCGTGAACAATCATTGCGACAATTTCAAACTGTCAAAATTGAGAGCGAATAATTTCAAGTGTCTGGTATATGTTCAGGTACTCGTTTCAGCTAAAAACGCTTAAATTAGACGTACATTGGAAAAAGAGAAAAACCTTACTCTTCGAAAAATAGCAGAAGACTGTGAGAGATTCCTAAGCGTACGCCAAGTTTTGAACAGTATTGAGGAATCTGACATAGCTCACATAAGATAAGTACGCCAAAAGACAAAACAATTTTTCTAACTCTAAATCGAACCAATCAAAAAAGATAAAAGACAACTTGCCCCATAACTCGTGTTTTTGCTTGTGGGTCACTACATTAGTATAAGGACTACTCTTATCGGAATAGAAAAACGACTAAATTGTAACCGTGTCCAGAACAAGAGCTTACAATGTCGTGCGTGAAAAAAGGTAATAGCTGCGTAAAAAACACGAGAGCAGATGAACAAGACAGGTTAAATATTAGGAAATATGTGCAAGTACAAATCCTAAATAAAAATATTAAACTACGGTTGGATTTTGGTTCAGATTTAACAATCATAAATCTACAAACTTGGAAAAAGTTGGTAATACCTACCTTGCTAAGAACTAATAAAATGGCCAGGTCGGGGACAGGGAAGAAAATAAAGTTTGAGGGAAAAATTATCACTAATGTACCTTTTTAAGGAAAGACGTTGAAACTAAAAACGTTCGCATTAAAGAATACAGAAAATTGATTCGGCACCGACTGAATGGAAATATTTAATTTGTGGGACATGCCAATTGTTTCATTTTGTCAAAAACTCAAAAAGCTGACTACCGAGGCAAATAATATAATAAAAAAAAATTAAAAGAAACTTTTCCGGGTTTTATTTTTCTAGGGACCTTGGTCAGTGTAATGGGATGACAGCTAAATTTGAGTTAAAACATGACATCCAGCCAGTGTTTAAGAAAAAGCGAAATGTACCTTTCGCCTCTTTATCAGAAATATATGAAGAACTGGACAGACTAGAAAGAACCGCTGTTTTGTCAAAAGTTGTTTACAGTCAATGGGCTTCACCGTCCGTCTATGTGAATAAGACGTCAAAAAAGATCCGGATTTGTGCCGATTTCATGACAGTGCTTAAGGCAGCACTGAAAGACAATCATTATTCTTTACCTAGACCGGAAGAATTTTCGCGAAACTAAATGGAGTTTTTTTTTTTCAAAAATCGACCTCAGTGATACGTATCATCAAATACCAGTGGACGAAGAATGATCTAAGTTGCTGTGTATCAACACTCATCATGGGCGGTGCAAGATCGAACGTCTACTCTTCGGGGTAAAGTTTGAACCGGCAATTTTCCAACAATAATGGATAATATGCTGAACGATTTTGATTCGCGGTTACATATTTGGACGACACATTAATGATCAGTCAAAATGTGCAAAAGCATAAGGAACATGTTCATAAAGTTTTCTTAAGAATTCAGGGGTACAGGTTCAAATTGAAAGAATCCAAATGCGACTTTTATGAAGAGGGTTAAATACTTGAGAAACATTATCGATAAAGATAGCATTAGATCAGATCTAGAACGGACTAAAGCAATGAAGGACATGCCAGGTTTTGTAAATGTCTCTACCTTACAAAGTTTCCTTTTTGATTGGCAAACAATTACCAGATGTTTATCCCGAATATGTACAACTAACGTGCTCCGTTTAAAGAACTTTTGAAAAAAGGCAAAACCTGGAAGTGGACACCTGAATGCCAAGTAGTAGCATTTCTCATAATAAAGGAAGTCTTGACTTCGGACTTATTTCTCATCCCTTATAACCATGACTTAGACATTATAGTTGCCTGCGGCTCCAGCTCGTATGGCATTGGAGCATGTATTATTTTTACTTTTTCTAGATTTCTCACCGCCTCCAAGCAAGAGGGTCCGGTTAACCATTCTATTTAACCTAAAGCGGAGGGAAAAGAGAAGGTTTCATATATTTTTCATGGTTATTGATGCGAAAGTAAAGTTATTCGTTCGAAATTCGAACTCGGATCGCCGAATCGCTTATTGTTACTTTATTCGCACACCTATGTTAGGGTGGCACCCCTTTTCAGTCGATTGACTAATGAACTATTCCTGATTTCACGCCCGGTTACCAGGTTCTGTCTTCTGAGCAGTCCGATGAAGAGACTGATAGAGTAAAGGTCATAACCTGATTTGTCCTGTAGCTGAGTGGAGATACGACTCAGCTTTAAAAACTAGATGTATTTTGTTAATACATTATTTTATTTCACTGTTTTCGAGTTCTTCTCGTTATTTCAACAATAACTCCACAATACCTAAATATATAGATTTTTTACTAAATCTTAAAGACATATAATTATACATGTTGTTGAATGCAAGTGTGCCTCGTGGGGCAGTGCATATCGGCTCAAAGGGTCGAGTTCGAATTCCAGTTGAATTCGTTGCATTCACTTATGCGCAAACACTCCGGTATTAATCCGTCGCTTCTTCCTCCAGTTATGGGTTAAATAGAAGGACAGATTGTGTTCTATAGCCTTGGTTGGCAGTCTACCTCAGAAAGTAATGTCAAGCTACGACAAGAAAATCTTCTGCCCAGTCAGTCCAAGCGTGTATCATGTATGGCACTTATCTGACTGACTGCTGAATGCAATACCAATATCCAAAAGCGCAATGCAAGAGCAAAATATGCCTCCCAGAAGCTAAGCAATGTAATAATAAAACATGAAAATTTCAATAGTAACTAAAAAAAATAAAGTGGAAAAACAGGGTACTGAAATGTAATATCGGTCAACTTATATGACAATGAACAGTGGATGTGCGTTGTGGTGCAGTGGATATTGGCTCGGAACGAGAAATCGGGGAGCCGAGTTCGAATACCAATTGAATTCCTTGCATTCACTTACGAGCAAATACTCATGAGAAAGCTATTAATCCGTCACTTCCCTCCAGTTTTGGGTTAAATAACAGGACAGATTGGGTTTTATAGCCTTGACTGGCAACCAGTCTACCGCAGAAAGCAATGGCAACATACGGCGGGATAATCTTCTGCCCAGTCAGTCATGTCGCTTTCGAGACATGATCGCCCAAAACGTATATCACTTATGGCACTTAACTGACTGACCGAATATAATAGTTGAAAACATGATTGAGGCTTCTACTGGGCATAAAGTGGGGGATCAGTCTTATATTGTTATGAATAATAAACTGACCCCCTACTAATTACTACTTAATAATATAATATATTTCTTCCCCCTGTAGCTATGAGTCAAGTAACAGGACAGATTGGGTTCTCTAGCCATGTCTGGCAACAAGTCTACCGTAGAAAGCAATGGCAAACTACTACGGGATAATGTTCTGCCCAGTCAGTCATGTCTCTTTCAAGACATGATCGCCCAAGCTTGTTTCACGTATGGCTCCTGACTGACTCCTGACAGATTAGGAATATTTGAGGCAGTAGAAGTGTGTTTCTCCAGAAGGATGCGGTGAATATTATGAATCAAACAGGTGAACAACGACGAAGTCTTAGAGAAAATGTAGACAAAAATGAAAACTTATACTTAGAAAGATCCAGTTGAATATTCTAGGTTACTTCATGAGGAAAGAGAGCTTGGAAAATTTGGTACTCACCTGACAGATTAAAGGCAATAGAAACAGAAGAAAACAATATAAACATTACTTAACCGTCTTTAATAAATGGGTAATCAAACAAATTGTAGGAGAGACAAAATAACAAAACAAATGTGTGCTTGAGGTAAAAAAAGTGTGCTTCTACAAAGGGTGTTTAGGATACCATAGACTGAATATTAGAGCAACAACAAAGATTTTAAAAATGGAGACAAAATGATGCTTACACTTAAATCAGAAAGTCCCAGATTAAATTTATAGAGCAGATTATGAGGAACAAGTGCGTAGAAAATTTGACACACATTGGAGATATTGAAAGTTTGAGCGACAAAAGAAATCAGCGTTTAACACAAACGATTGTGTAAATGGTTGTGTAAAGAGATTAGGATAGATAGCAAAATGTATATAAACAGCTAAAGTCTACACAAAGGACAGGGAATTACGAAGAACCATGACCGACTACATTCCAGAATGGACAATACGCAGGCAAGAAGAATAACTATTTTACGGGTACATTTGCAGTAAATTGATTCAGTGAGTCGTTTTTAAAATGTAGAGCTTGATGTTACATTCTTTGCAAATTATATGATGTTTTTTTAATCGTATCACCCCGAGCAAGGCGGTAACGCCACTGATGTGCAGGGGGCTACGTAATAGTGAAAAGATTGAAAAAGAGAAAGCCGGAAACCACATCCTAAGCAGGAAACAAGGGATGAGCCTCTTAACCTGTTCAATAGACGTGGGTGGAGTGTGTACCGGGCGATAGATAGATCTATCTACTCCAATTGAAAAAAAAAAAAACAAAGTGAGAAGATTGGAAAAGAGGAAGCCGGAAACCACATCCTAAACAGGAAACAAGGGATGAGCCTCTTAACCTGTTCAATAGACGAGGGTGGAGTGTGAATCGGGCGATAGATAGATCTATCTACTCCAATTTGACATACATAGGAGATATTGAAAGCGAGAAAGAAAAAATAAACCAGCTTTTAACCCAACTGATTGTGTAATGGTTGCCAGAGCAGGGATTATGATAGACTAACAGTATAGCCAGGCGTTGCACGGGTTTAAAGAAAGCTTCAAAACTAATCTATGGTCCTGGAGCTCAGGCTCTTCGGACATTGGCACGAAAGACTAAAGACGAAAGACTAAAAAGCAATAGTTGTTTCCAATTAAATCGAAAGAGTAGACTGAAAGAAAAATGAATGGATGTAAGTCAAATTTTGATTCCCTGGTATCGATATCAAATAAGTTTTTTTCGTCGTAAACTGAAATATATATATAAACAGACATACACACAAACATCTTGCATTTTATATATATATATATATTATCGATTTTCTGCACTTTTGTAAGAACTGAAACTTGAAACGTTTGAATATCGTTTCTTATGTCTTTGTCTATGAGTGTATCAAATTTGATTAGAATCGGACTACTCCTTCTATAACCCGATTTTTTCGATTTTTGATATTTATCGAGGGTACCTCGACAGAAAACTTAGCTAGAAACACTCGCAGACGCGTATAGTACAACTGTGTAAATTTTCAAGAAAATCGGTTCAGCCGTTTCTGAGTCTATAGGTAACGGATACACACACAGACACACAGACACACACACAAACACACACACACACACACACACACACACACACACACACACACACACACACACACACAAAGTTCCATTTATGAATAATTTTAGATAAATAGCAAAAGATATACATTGTTAAATTCTACAAACGACAGGGAATTACGAAGAAGCATGACCGACCACATTCCAGAATAGACAATACACATGCACAAATACCTATTTTACGGGTTGCAGTAGATTGATTCAGTGACTTTAAAATGTGGAGCTTGCTGTTGCATTCTTTGGGAATTATCTGAATATATTTATATATTTATTCTTTCCTCTTTTATGGGCTGAACAGCAATATAGATTAAGCTCTCAGGTCTTGTTGGTTGGACAACCCGTCTAAGGTAAAGAAAATTATGAAGAGTGTTGTATGTTTTTAAATATTTCTCCAAGAGAACATTGGCAGGAAAGAAATATATCTAAGGATAATCATGATCGTCTGCGTCACGTCGGGATGGGAATTTAAAAGATATCTATTTCACATTTTCACGTATATTTCCCCTCTGTCTGTTAACATGAATAACGTTAATGCGTCTGTATATTTCCTTTTGCAGAGTTTCAAAGCAACCAACTCTTTACTGATTCTGCAACAAAATATTTGTGTCAAGGTGAGGTTAATCACATACAATTACTTGGCGTTCAAGCAAGTTGTGTAGGTGTGGGAGGTTGCGTTCGACTTAAAATTATTTTTTTCTATTGTAATCCAGCATTTGGCTTTTCGAATAAACAGACTCATATTTTGCTTGAAGTTCGATTTGAAATCTTTTGTTTTTTTTTACTCTCGGAGCGTGAACAGCAGAAAATTTTATTCTTGCCTCTGTTGCTAGGCAACTCCGTCATATTTTCCCGCCATGACAATCAACGCTTCAAGAGATTTGCAGAGCGATTTCAGAATTACGCATCTATTTACAAAAAAGATAGATAGATAGATAGATAGATAGATAGATAGATAGATAGATGAACAGACTGAGATAGATAGATAGATAGATAGATAGATAGATAGATATGAACAGACTGACATAGATAGATAGATAGATAGATAGATAGATAGATAGATAGATAGATGACAGACTGACATAGATAGATAGATAGATAGATAGATAGATAGATAGATAGAAAATATGAACAGACTGACATAGATAGATAGATAGATAGATAGATAGATAGATAGATAGATATAGAACAGACTGGCAAAATTAACAAGACAGAATGACATAACGTCTTATAAACACACACACATACACACATGTGGTCGCCGAAATTGTCTGAAATTCATGACTTGATTTCCCTCCTTGTGTGGCATGTTTCAGTGTCTTCCATCAACCATCCTTTTAACTAAGGGCAGCGGTATCTCTTCAAGACACCTGATGAAGGCCTCCGTGTTGAGTTTGAGGCACTGTGGAAAGATGAATAGAGACATAACACCGCCATCACTCCAAACACCTCCGTAATCACCATTAGAGTCATTCAAATTTTTTTTCGAATTATCTTCACTGTTCTCGGATTGACATCCAAATGTTGTGAAATATTCGTATTGAGGCATCCGGCGTGAACACCAGGCAGTACAGGATCTCGTTTCTAAACTTCTGGTGGAGTGAGTTGCACCTTGGAGATCCTTTTGTCACAGACAACTGACCCTAATATACTGCGCAGCCGACAAAATAAAATAAAAAAAAACAATCAATACACATGCTCAAAATAAAAAATATAAAATGGGCGACAATTTACCTATCGCACCCTAAAAAGAATTTCTAAAAGATCAAATCATTTTACTTTTTTCCCTTTGAACTCAACTAATTTATATTCATGTTTTATACAAATATGGACAATTATCTCAGCTGATCAGTTTTAAATTGATACTGAATAAAAATGAAATGGAACCTGTAAAGAACTAATTCTCACATATGCAATATTGATACTGTTCTAAAATACATCATTACGCAAATCTCACCGACGCAGTGTGGCTTTCCTGTCTCTCTTCTACAAATACTTTCACGGCTTCTGCTCCGATGAACTTAGCTCACTGTTACCCCCTATATACGAATTCCCTCAAGCCACAAGATTAGCAACTAGGTCCCACCCTTTTACTGTGATACCAAGAAATTGTAAACGCAGTTTCTACTCCAGCAGCTTCTTTTCTCGAACTTCCCGCCTGTGGAATTCTCTTCCGCATACTTGCTTTCCCGACAGTTATAGTCTCCAAGAATTTAAATGTAAAGTCAATAGTCATCTCCTGTCTTACTAACTTACATCCTCTCTCTCATGCTTTTCTACATCCACCCCACTCTTATCAGTACTCTCTTCCCTCTCTTACACTCTTCCTGACACCCCCTGAAACCTCTCACTCCTCTTAACATTCCTCCTCGTCTACCCCACTCTCATCAGTAATCTCTTTCCTCTCCTATTCTCTTCCTGACACCCCCTGAAACCTCTCACTCCTCTTAACATTCCTCCTCGTCTACCCCACTCTCATCAGTAATCTCTTCCCTCTCCTATTCTCTTCCTGACACCCCCTGCAACCGCCCACTTCCTCATAACATTCCTCCTATGTAACCCCCTGCACAACAATGGCAGTAAAATGAGTTGCTTGGGGCGACACGATTATAAAAAAAATTCTCCTGGAGAACAATATTATTACTACTTCCTTCTGAAACACACCTGCAAACATTAGCTGACTTACACGTGTCATTGGAATCTCTAAACAGAAATCCCACTTAGATTTTTAGTTCCTGACTCAAAATGATTGTCTTTATGAAACACAAATAAATATTTGCTTGCATTCATGTGCCTAAGAAAATGGTATTTAAAATACGGAACTAGTATCTTAGAATTTTGAACAGAATGATCGTGATTTTTCCATTAGAATGTTAAAAATATCGTGTAAATTAAAAATCAGTCAGTTATGTGCGATACGTGTAACACGATTGGGCGATCATGTGTCTTTCGAGACATGACTGACTGGGCAGAAGATTTTCTATCCTGCTCTTTAAACTATAGCTGAATGGAAGAAGAGATGTATTAATCAATAGTAATTAGTGGGGGATCAGTTTATTACTTTATAACAATGGAAAACCGATCCCCCACTTTATGCCCAGTAGAAGCCTTAGTCATGTTTTCAACTATTATATTCAGTCAGTCAGTTAAGTGCCATACGTGAAACACGCTTTGGGCGAGCATGTCTCGAAAGAGACATGACCGCCCAAAGCGTGTTTCACGTATTTCGAAAGAGACATGACTGACTGGGCAGAAGATTATCCCGCTGCCATTGCTTTCTGCGGTAGACTGGTTGTCAGCCAAGGCTATAGAAGCCAATCTGTCCTGTTATTTAACCCATAACTGGAAGGAAGAGACGGATTAATACCTTTCGTAAGGGTATTTGCGCGTAAGTGAATGCAATGAATTCAACTGGAATTCGAACTCGGCTCCACGATTTCTCGTTCCGAGCCGATATCCACTGCACCACAACGCACATCCAATTAAATAAATTAAAAATATAGTTGCAAATATTAGTTTCTACTTTTCTAAGTCGGGTGCGTCTATAAACGTTCGAATCAATATCAGAAGTAAAATCCTGTCAAGGCGTGACAGGCCAGAGATCGGTGTAATCTGAGCAAACACAGGATTAGACAGGCAGTCAACTTTAAATCTAGCACCTCCCTTACACCCGTATTGGCATGGTACAATCGATCAGCAAAGTTAAATTCGCAAAGGACTTTAAGATAGAAAAAATTTTACCTGAAGATTTTATCGATTCTTCGTCTTTTGTGAGATGTTAACCGGATTAGAGCCAGGGCAATAAGAATTGTCCAGAGGGGGAGGAATTATTGAATTCCTGCGAGTTTTCAGCCTCTTGTAAGGAAGGTTATTTGAGTTCAATCCTGTAGCAGGACATTGTGGTGTGTTAGTCCCGTGGCATTTAGGAAACTAACTTTCTTTGAAAGTGAAGCGGGTCACATGATCTCACAATCGAACGACATGATCCTTATCGATACAAAAATCATTCATTTCGTGTAAAAGTCGAATGACTACAAATAAAACTACTTAATCTTAATGGTAATTACGTCTTGCTTTATCGCATTAGCGTAACACTAATCTCTCAAAATTCTTTTTCTCCTGGTTTGGATTAGAGTAAATCTAGGTTAAGCTTTGTGAAAAATTTGTCAGGTAACACATCTTCTTTCTGAATGAACATATCGTTTAAAGAATAAACACCCAGCCTTACGTTTTTTTTTTTTACTAATACTCAATACAAGGCCGAAGAACCAATCAAGATAGTGTTTTAGTAATAGATTTAAATTATCGTAAGAAAAGGAGAGAAATGAATTTGTTGAAGTTATGCAGGAAAGATAACGCCTGATTGTAGACTTAGAGAGGTTAAGATTTGATTAGTGAATAATATTTCAGAGTTTACGCAGAGACGTTAAAAGTATAAAGTTGAAGTAGATTTTAGAAGGCACCAGAAAACCCAGTCTTATATATGAAGGGATAAATCTTGACTACTGTTCAATATACGGTGGATGTTAGGTGAACCTACCTACGTCTATTGAAGGAAAAAACAAATGGGAAATAAAATATCGGAATCCAGGCGGAGTCGTTAGAAGTTGTAGTAGACTTTAGAAGGGAGCAGAAACCTAATTCTAAACAGGAAGTGAGGAAAAAACTCTACTTTAAAAGACCAGGAAGGAGACGGTAGAAGTATAGAGTTGTAGTAGACTTTAGAAGGAAGTAGAAACCCAGTCTTCAACAGGAAAGCCATAAATGTTCTGTTTGGAATGGAAATAAATACAGAAAAGATATATTAGAGGCGTTTTATTTCAGTGAAAGAAACAAAGAAAGAAGGCAAGAAAGAAAAAAAAGAAAGGAAAAGGAAACTAAGTAAGTGAGAAAGAAAGAAAGAAAATGAAATATAGTAAGTAAGGAAGTAAGAAAGGAAACATGACAGAAAAAAGAAAGAAAGAAAGAAAGAAAGAAAGAAAGAAAGAAAGAAAGAAAGAAAAAAGAAAAAAAGAAATTTTAAAACTAAAGCCGTGAGTAATAGAATATTCCGTTTCGATTGAACGGAAATACAGAAGAATATATTAAAGACTCTGATTGATTTCAGTAAAAGTAAAAAGAAAAAAAATCAAGTAAGAAGAAAAGAAAGAGGATAAATAAGAAATAAAGAAAGAATGAAAACAAAAATTGAACAAAAAACCGTGAAATTTTTACAGGTACTACTAGTAGTATTAATAAGATAGACTTGTTACTACGAGTAACAAAAATAAGATAGACTTGTTACTACTAGTAATAAAAATAAGATAGACTTGTTACTACTAGTAATAAAAATAAGATAGACTTGTTACTACTAGTAATAAAAATAAGATAGCCTTGTTACTAGTTGTAATAAAAATAAGATAGACTTGTTACTACTAGTAATAAAAATAAGATAGCCTTGTTACTAGTTGTAATAAAAATAAGATAGACTTGTTACTACAAGTAACAAAAATAGGATAGACTTGTGACTACTAGTAATAAAAATAGGATAGACTTGTTACTACTAGTAATAAAAATAGGATAGACTTGTTACTACTAGTAATAAAAATAAGATAGACTTGTTACTAGTTGTAATAAAAATAAGATAGACTTGTTACTACTAGTAATAAAAATAAGATAGACTTGTTACTACTAGTAATAAAAATAGGATAGACTTATTACGACAAGTAATAATAATAATACAGAAAACGTTGATGTTGGGATCTGAATCAATATTTAACTTGTAGATCGGCCATAGAAGAGATAGGTTCATATCGTTCCCAAGGACATTTGTGCGAAAGTGAATGCTAATACCAGTACCGGAATTTGAAACCGGCTAACCGATCTCATTTTTGGTAATAAACTTCGTTGGTCATTTCTCAAATGCAAGCCTATTTTTAGACGTTGTGTCCAGCAGTGACGGGGTTGGTGGGTAAAGCTTTTGTTCTGTACATGTTTATTTTTTCCTGGGTGACGGACATCGCAATGAATGCAATCAAGCGAATTAAAAGACAGCAAAAACAACAAAGGCGGATGTTATAAAAGAATCACACTTGCAAAAATAAAAAATCGAAAATAATATGTTCGGAGAGTATGTCTGACATGAATAGAACAGACGCGTTAAATGCAAACACGAACAAATGCGACTATTATTTCGGCAAAAGATATGGAAAATAAAATAAAATAAAATAAATACATGCTAGAGATGAACAAGAAAAGACCACAATGGAGAACTACTAGAAAATAAAAAGAGATAACGAATGATCTTCACTCGCATAAAAAACAAAATGGAAGTCAGTATTGGAAGAAGGAAACAATCGAAAGCAAAACGGTACAAGAATTGTGAAATGATTATTTTTTTCCGATTCATGAATTTTGGCGAGTGCTTTTGGTTATTATTCTTTCTAATGCTAAGCAAACTTTTTTGTTCTTTACGAAACAAAACCTTTATTACGTCTAGACTCTGTAGAATTTTACGCACAAAGAATGAGAGAGTTTTCGAACCAAGCTCAAGTCCTCGACCAGAGATATCAGAATTACAGAGCTAGTTTTTTTTTTTTAATTATATCACCTCAAGCAAGGCGATAACGCCACTGATGCGCAGGGGGCCATGTAAGAGTGAAAAGATTGGAAACGAGAAAGCCGGAAATCATATCCTAACCAGGAAACAAGGGTAGGGTCTCTTAACCTGTTCAATAGACGTGGGTGGAGTGTGAACCGGTCGATAGTTTAGTCTATCTACTCCAATAGAAAAAAATAAAAAAAAATAAAAAAAAGAGTGAAAAGATTTGAAAAGAGAAAACCGGAAACCACATCCTAACCAGGAAACAAGGGATGAGCCTCTTCACCTGTTCAATGGACGTGGGTGGAGTGTGAACCGGGCGATAGTTTAGTCTATCTACTCCAATTGAAAAAAAATAAAAGAAAAGAGTGAAAAGATTGTAAAAGAGAAAACCGGAAACCACATCCTAACCAGGAAACAAGGGATGAGCCTCTTCACCTGTTCAATGGACGTGGGTGGAGTGTGAACCGGGCGATAGTTTAGTCTATCTACTCCAATTGAAAAAAAAAAAGAAAAGAGTGAAAAGATTGGAAAAGAGAAAGCCGGAAACCACATGCTAAACAGGGAACTAGAGATGAGCCTCTTCACCTGTTCAATAGACGTGGGTAGAGTGTGAACCGGGCGAGAGTTTAGTCTATCTACTCCAATAAATAGTTCTGGTTATGATAGCACGTGAAAACCAAAGTAAACACAAATTGATCTGTTGAGAAGAACCTTGTTCTATCTTACACATTTATAAGTCTATGCGTCGAATGTTGCTGCCACACCTTTGTGGTGCTTTTTAAAAAAAATCATGGGCGAACGGTAGACCTGTAGATATTTCAAATGCCAAATGATTAAACCTCGTTGCCAATTTAGTATTGTGCTGAAATTCGTAAATTTGATGAGACATAAAGTAAAGTAATATTTATTTTGATAATACAAAAATACAGCAGAAGGCTAAAAATTGGGAAAAGGGAGGAAGATCTTCAATGGGTCTTAACGCAATCTAAGTTTGTAACAGTCGCAGACCTAAACATGTCATACTATTCCTTATACCATTCTTCAATACCGTTTATATTTTCTGTTGCTTTTTTAAAAAACAATTTATAATCATTTCACCCCAAGCAAGACAGAATCACAACTGGTGTGCAAGGGTTTACCGTGAGAGAAAAACAAGGTACAGGGGATGTCGAAGAAAGGATAAGAGATGTATGGGAATCAAAGAGATAGAAAAAACTGGGGGTGACGTTGCATTTAAACTTTTGGAAATTGTAGCTATCAGGGAAGCAAGTAAAAGAAAGAAAGTTCTACAAACAAGGAGTGCTAAAAAAGAAAATATTAGAATAGAGGAGACGGTTACATTTAACTATTTCGACAGTAAAAAAAAGGTGAAACCTAGATGTCAACCAAGTAGTACGCGTAAATACTTGTGGTCGCGTGACCAGGAAAAAAGCTCCTCAGAGAAGTTGCCATGAAAATACTTGTAGAAAAGACAGAGAGAAGCCACATGACGTCAGTAAGAAAGTGACTGAGGGCTATTATTATACATTTAGAAATTCTTGATAATATGAAAAGACGAATTTGATGAACTTTTCTCTATGTTGCACTTCAATGAGGTGTATAGTTAATAATTAACAAGCTTACCTCGTTAGATAAATTTCAACTGAGTAGTGTTTAATTTTCACTGGACGCTCTAGAAATTTGCAGCATAGTATCACATCTAAGATACGCTTAGAAAATTATTTCATAGAGACATTGAGGTTGTATGGTGACTGTAGTATTCAGAATCGAAGACGCATTGGCATTGCCAAAGACGCATTTCAAAAGGTAACCAGAGTACTGACACTCAAGAAAACCTCATTGGAAACAAATAAAATAGTGGTAGACTGCTATGTGATATTTGTCATTTTATATGAGTGAATGTTGGATGATCTCCGGAAGGAGGGGCTCCAGACAGCAGAAATGTTGTTCTACAGAATGATGCTGAGGGTGTCATTGACTAAACGCGTGAGTAACGATGAGATGTTGGGGAGGATGAAAACGAGAAGAAAACTTACACCTAATATCAGGAAAAGACAGCTGAGGTTTCTGGTATATGTAATGAGGAAGGTATGTCTGAAGAATCTGATGCTCACAGGACGGATAAAAGTAAGAGAGACTGGAGAAATCAGCGTGAGACGTATTTGACATGTTGGAGAAAATGGAGGAGGAGCAGGGTTTAGGAGAGATACCATGAGGCGAAAAATGCAGAGCAATAAGGGACAGGGATAAGTGAAAGTCCATGATCACCTACGTCGTGAAGGGACGTGGCACAAAGAAATATAAACAATAGTGAAGAATGGTATAAAGAATACTATGGCATGTTTAAGCCTGCGATTCTTACTAACTTAGATTGAGTTAAGATCCATTGAAGATCTTCCTCCCCTTTTCCCAATTTTTAGCCTTCTGCCGTATTTTTGTATTATCAAAATAAATATTACTTTACTTTATGTCTCATCAAATTTATGAATTTCAGCACAAGACTAAATTGGCAACGAGGTTTAATCATTTGGCATTTGAAATATCTACAGGTCTCCCGTTCACCCATGATTTTTAAAAAAAATCATATCAACCCGAGCAAGGCGGTAATGCCACTGATGTGCAGGGGGCTACGTAAGAGTGAAAAGATTAGAAAAGAGAAAGCCGAAAACCACATCCTAAACAGGGAACAAGGCATGAGCCTCATCACCTGCCCAATAGACGTGGGTGGAGTGTGAACGGGTCGGTAAATTAGTCTATCAACTCCATTTGAAAAAAAAAAGAAAAGGAGTGAAAAGATTCGAAAAGAGAAAGCCGGAAACCATATCCTAAACAGGGAACAAGAGATGAGCCTCTTCACCTGTTCAAAAGACGTGGGTGGAGTGTGAACCAGGCGATAGTTTAGTTTATCTACTCCAATTAAATATTACCAACATATTTGGTCCGGGAAGATATTCTTAATAAACTTCAATGGAGAATCAGCAATCTGCCGTTGCGTCGCGTCTTTAGTCACTCCCACCACTGTAAAGTTGATTCCATCTACCTTTTTCATATATACTTTGATGGTAATTTTTTGGAAGAATTCTTTGCTATGGCACCTAGTCTTTAGGTATTTAAATGGATGAATTTCAGTCTATTCTTTCAAATACCCTTACAACAGAAATGAAACCGTATCATCTCATTTTAGGTATCGATTAAATAGCAGTATACATTAATTTCTATAGCATTGGTTGGCAACCTGTCTACCGCAGAAAGTAATGGGAACCTACTGCGAGAAAATGTTCTGCCTGACTAGCTAGTCATCATTCTTTCGAGACATGATTACCCAAGCGTGTATCACGTATGGCACCTAACTGATTGACTTGATTGGCAATAAGGTCTCATCAGTTTACAGTTGAACAGTCTCATCAGTTTACTGTAGGTTCTATGCTCATAGTTTCTTTATTCGCACTTCTCGCTTTTCGAACTCGTACCCGGCTTCCTGCTTTCCTGTTAAATTTGATCTTGATGTCAATTTTATTTAGTCTTCTTAATTTCTGTTCCTTTTTTTGTTCTCTCTCCTCGATAAGGTTTTTCTTTTTACCGTATTCTTTTTCAATCAGTAACCCCACCCCAAATACAGCTTAGTGGCTTTGTTGCCTTTCGATGTGAAATGATGAAATGATTATACGCTTATTATACACTTAGTACGCCTGTAAGCATGAACGAATGAATGAAAATGCAATCAAAGACGCAATATGAATAAAACCTTTTGATCAGATATTGATTAGGCTAACAGAAAGTAGGTAGACGAGATTTGTTAAAATGGATTGATGAAAACAAACAGTAAAAGTGATTGATTTAATTAAACGTTGATGGGTTTAAAAATAAATCGAACTAAAGGGCACTTATTTGTTGCGTAGTCTTATATAAACACAAAGAAATAATAAGTACGAATAAAATATTTGGATCAAATTTTGTTCGGAACAATAAAAGAAGGACGGATTAAAATGGCTTGGTCAAAACAATGTGGAAATCTAAATAAAAGGATCCGATTAAATTCTTCTCTGATAAAAAATGGTAAGTGAAATTACAGGACTTGCGTCTGCAGAGAGAACGGATTGAAAAATACGTAAACGGAAATGTAATGACCTCTGGGTCGTGTTTTAAAAACATGTTCGACTATGGATTTGTGCCTACAAAATGGACTGATTGTAAAATAAACAATAAATAGGACTAGAATATTTTGGTCAAATTTTCGTTACGTGATAAAGTGGTCGGACTGAAGGAATTGTAGCTGTTGAATGTCTTTATAGAAACCAAATCTATTAAATAAGAATAAATCAATTTTGATGCAATGTTGGTCGTCCTGAACGTCAAACTAAAAGGACTTCTATACATAGAATGAATAGAAGATAAAAACATTTTGATCATATGATGGTCGGATTAAATACAGGATATCTATCTGGAGAATGTATAGAAAAAGCTATTAATTAAGAATGAAGTATTGTTTATTATGTGAGATACAGATTATGAGAAAGTTGGACAACATGATTTGTACCTCTAGAATGTTAAGTGTAATATTATTACTTTTTCCTATAAGGAAACATTCGGATTTCATTGACCAAGTAACTTGCACGTCTCTTAGTTGGAATGATAAAATCTATCTCTTAAAATAAGTTTTTAGAAATATAATTTTGTGAGCTTCAGCTAAGATTTATATTCCTAGTGGTGATACACTTAAAGAGGTTAAATTGGAATAGTAGGAGAAATATTCTTGCATGAGTCTATTTCCCAGAATGCTCGTACTGCGGAAGAAAATGTCTTGAACTTCTTCCTTACCAATATTGATATTTCTTGTAGTGATAATGGTTTTTCTCCTTAATAATAGGGCAGGCATCTATAAAAAAAAAGTCGCTGTTACCTCCAAGAAATTGTTAATGAAATTCGAAAAAAATAATTCAAAATTTGAGGTGTTTCAACTGTTACGAGGATGTATTTATATATAAAAATAATATTAATAATGTCTAAAAAGTTGGAGTAAGGGACTCTGCAGTGTCCTACTTGTTATTACAAAAATGTTTTAATTCATGAAATAGTCGTAAAAAAAGAGAAATTAGGAATAGAACGCTTTGGAAGATGCCAAAATGTTTCAGTAAAATCGAGAGAACTCAAAAATATTCTAGAATATGCAAATTAGGTGTTAGCCCCTATAAAAAGAGGTTTTGGGAACAGAGTAGTTACTTGTTAAAAATGTTTGCTGACGGTATCAACTCCGGTTTGATTCAAGTGCTTATATCCAGCCGAAAGAATCTCGAAGAAAAGTCGCCGACCAACTAAAACCTGAAAAAGAACCTCATGGAAATATATGGATAAATACATATTTTTGACTCTTTCATTGACCAAACTAATAATTATTCTTTATATACACATTTAAAAATTTCCAAAAAGTATAGCACTTAAACTTCTTTGTAATCCTGACTTACCTTCCCCTTCTTTTCTCTAGCGCTCTGCCAAAAGTAAACTCTATTTTCTTTTTAAATGCAAAAACTGTATATTTGCAAATATTTTTATTTAATGTTTTTGTAAATTAAATATTTGGATGTGATTTAACTCTGAGTTTTGGTCAATCATTTTTTTCTTTTGTTACACTTAACACGAAACACAACTGTAAATAACACACAGAAGTTTGATAATCCAGAAAAGAGACATAAATCAATCAATTCTTTAACAAAAAATACATCTGGAAGCAAAGTCTGCTCCTTCAGTATTTGTTTATACTTCTGAGAAAAGGTAATATTTACATTGTTCGAAATGTTCTCCTCATCTTTATTGCCACGTTTATGAGGTTTCAGTATTTGTACGCTCCGGCGTTCTTCAGGTGCTAACAATTTTGAACCGAACCCTCTATTTCGACCACTGAAGTAGATCATTCTCATTTCACTTGCAATGCCACTTCCGGATGTCATGTAGTTATCTTTTTTGAATTCATCTCATTAAATCAATGCAATAGCCAGGTATTGAACTCACAATTTTTTGGGTCAAGACATTGGAACTAACCGACGCTTATATCCGCCGGTCTATGTATCTTTAGAGAGTTGAGTTCAAGGGAAATAACTACATAGCATTCGGAAGTGGCATTGCACATGGAACGAGAACGTCGGAGAGTACAACGGCCGAAACGTCGTAAACACGGCAATAGAGATGAGGACAACAGTCCGAACAATGTAAATAGAAGTGTTCTTCTTGTACCACACTGGGAGGTACTATAATCTTTACAAGTCTCAGGCCAGAATAAGACTTTAGTATTGCTGCCATATCCGGTCTGGTGTTCTCTAGTCATCTAGTCATAGGTTTAGAAGTGATTATTTGGCATCGTTGGTGATGTATAAATATGCACTTGTAAAATCGTTTTTTAGACAAAATGTTTCTCGTGTTTTGCTACTTTGTCTCTATAATTAGGAGAAAAGTTCAGAAGATCTACGTTCATGACGTCAGACCGTCAAATTATAGACCCACTTTGCTACGGAAGAGACATCAGATCACCTTCCTTTAATTCTTTTTTTTTCTTCCACTTTGTCTACGAGAATCTTTCTCTTTAAGTATCGATATCTTATAATAGATATCCTCTTAATATCCACCTGTTTACTCCCTTATTACAGTATACCTGAGTAAGCCTCTACATTGAGTGACTCACAGACATTGTATTTGGAAGCCGAGCGGATGTGCGTTGTGGTACAGTGGATATTAACTCGGAATGACACATCGGTGAGCTGAGTTCGAATTCCAGTTCAATTCCTTGCATTCACTTACTCTTGGGAAAGGTATTAATTCGTCTCTTCCCTCTATTTATGGGTTAAATAGCAGGACAGATTGGGTTCTATAGACCAGTCTACCGCAGAAAGCAATGGCAACCTACTGCAGGATAATCGTTTGCTCATACAGTCATATCTCTTTCGAGACATGATCTCGCAAAGCGTGTATCACGTATGGCACTTAACTAACTGACCATCTGAAAAACCGTCCTTTTGACAATACGTTTTATTGCTGGTACGCTTACCCATGTTTGCCAAAACTTTTATGCAACATTGGGAAACATCTTATAAAATCAAACACGAATAGCAGACAGAAACGGTGAACAATTTAAAAGAGTTACATAAACATGTAAACATATTTTTATTTATACTTTTATAAACATTTACTAAATTATTAAAAATATGTGACCAATTATGAGGAAACTTTTATTATTTAAAGTTTATTTTATTATTTAAAGTTTATTTCATTATTTAAAGTTTCAACCAGTTGGTAATTCGTCGATATGTGCAAACTATTCCAATAAAAAATATAATTAATAAATAGTGAAAATAAACACTCTAAGAAGATCCGGCTTCGAATTCCAGTTGAATTCGTTGTATTTAATTACAGGTAAATACCTTTACAGGTAAATACAGGTAAATACCTTTACAGGTAAATACAGGTAAATAACTTTACAGGTAAATACAGGTAAATACCTTTCCCTCCAGCTATAGATTATATCACAGGACAGATTGGGTTCTATAGCCTTGGTTGACTGAAAGCAATGGCAATCTACTGCGGGTAAGCCAATGACATAATCGCCCAAGTGTTTATCACTTATGGCACTTAACTGACTAACTGAAACAATCTTATAGGATACAAATCCTATATCACCCATCAACCAACTAAAAAAAAAACCCCACAAAATAAATTGCACACCGGCAAAATTGGATTCAAACGACTACAACATTTGGGAAAAACTCAAAGTCAAATTGCACACCCGCAAAAGGGGATTCAAACGACTTTGAAAAAATCCAGCTAAGAAAGATTCAGTTAGTGCGAAAAGCAAATTCTGAATCCAGACTGGATTAAAAACAGCAAATTCATATATGACATATTTTCACACTTAGCTATAAAAAGCTTCGCTGAGGCCAGCATCATGAGTAGCTTGACTATTTAAACCACGACACTAACCTGTGAAAGAGTCAGTTAACGGGTTAGTGAGAGACAGAAGTCCGTCAGATGGAAGCAGTAGCTAACAGCATCTCACCATGTGAAGAAGAATCTTCAAGCTGACTCGGCCTCACTGCCAATTTTCTTTTCTTTTTTTACTCCACGCCAACCCGGACGTAGGTCATGTCACGGTTTCATTCGACCTCTTCTTCCAACGTCCTTTTCTTCATTTTCACAGCACGCCACTAAAGAGAACAACAGTCACAACGAAAATGACGCGTTAAGTACAACTTCTTTATTTGTTTTGCATTCTCTTTCCCTTAAACTATCGCGACCTACTAAAAAGAGGAAGGAACAAAGACTTTACATTCCGCTACTATAAAACCATGAACTCTAAACTTCTGCGGACATTTTAAATACCTACATTCCTCTACGAACATTTTTAACTACAAAACGGCATGCATTTTCGCAATGAACATTTTTCTTCTCACAAATATATTATAGTGTTCAGTTAACAAATCTCACTTATGTTTTTCTTCATACACTTTTGTCATTCTGTAAATAAATATTTGCTTTAAAACACACACGAACTATTTTATTATTTTACATTTCAACATCCAACATTCATCCTCCTGAAATATAAATTGTGGAGATTTCGGACGTGTCTGGCATAAGGCCAATTAACCAAGCAGGCCCCCACAATCTAATAATTCTTGTCAATTCTCAATAACAAACTAAATTTTATGAATTCACTTTCATATGTTTAGGCTTAATTCTAATTTTCGAACAATAAACATTGGTAAAAAGTGAAGGTTATTAACAAAAGCGATTTCATGGGAAAAAAAGTCTTTTTGACATTACGTTTTACTGTAGGCCCGAGAGTCCTTGTTTGTCCATTTGTTTCTTTGCTATCCCTCACAACCTCATTTTTCCACCCGTTTACACAGGCTAAGTAGGTAACTGCTATCATCATCTGTGCCTCTTTGCCTTTGTTATTTACTATGAGTGTCAAATTTTCTAAACTCTCGTTAAATGTCTAAAAGAATTAAACTTTCTGATTTTGGGTATATGTGACATTTTTGCTTTGATTTTTATTAAGAATTTCCAGTTGCTAACACATAACGTCCATGGTAATTTTTGCATCTTTCTGCAGAACAACGATTCTGATGTCTCTAGTCGTCGCTTCATCTGTTGTTGGGGCCTCGGCTATGCTTCTCATTTCCTCCTTACATTATGTGAGATCCTTCAGATTAACGCTCCCATCTCGGACTGAACTGACCGGTAAAGAGATGCGGTTTAAGTAGTGGAGTTTCGTCATGTGACCGGCTCCAACAGCATACCCATTTTCTAGGTGTGAAAAAAAATTGACCAATGTCATAGATTATTTTGTTATTTTCTAACCAATCAGAATCCAGAATTTTACTTTTCACACTGACTTGTGAAATTTGCCTTAGTCTAGGTGTTGGGCTATAATGGACTATTCTATTACTATGTAAAGTAATGGTGGCATCTACGTAGGAGAGTGTGCCGAGCAGCCGATCGACAAGTCAGTGGTAGACTTCCGGTGACGACCCGGAAGTACCCATTGCTTATACTACGTCTTACGACGGTTGAGACGATTAACCTTTATTCTTGTATTGGATACTAATAACCTTTGTAAATACTATTTTCACGGAATACAACAATTAACCTATTCCTGTTGTTGAGTTGTTTAGGCTTACTCACGACATAACACTAGGTTTTTGCAAAATGTTTTTATTTGTTCTGATCCATTTTTGTGGGCGTTCAATTTTACTTTGTGTGTTTTACTTAACAGTTGGATGATATAGGATTTGTATCCTTTACTGTGAGTAAATCGTCGAGTATTCACTGCTGTACCGGATAAGTGATATTACGTAGCAGTTAAATGCTTATTTCCTTGTTTCTAACATAATTTTTGTTGTCTTTTAAAAGATTTTAGATTTTGGAAATAATCTTTTGCTATTCCAAAGTGACTTCGAAATTTAGCTCTTAAATTTTGTTTAATATTTTCTTTAAATTTCTCCAAAAAATACCTAAATTTACTTTCTTTATATATTAAGTTTTTTCTTCTAATTTTAATAATCGCTTTTTAAACTTACAGATATCAGTGAAAAGTTAAAAAGCGGTGTTATGGGAAAAACGTCCTTTTCACACTTCGTCTAAATCCGGTACGTTTCGTTTCGTTTATAAGTCATTAGTAAATTTGCTGAAAATCCTAAAAAGTCAGTCTGATGACATCCACAAGATTTTATTTATGGTCGGCAGTTATTTTTGACTTCACAAGGCTGAGAGCTTCTGCGTACCCCAGCTGTTTATGAATCATAAGCTTAAAGCGTTCCCTGGATATCTCGACTGACATGATTTGTCGACCGGCCAAAATTAAATCATAAGTAGGATCTACAATTTCAGGAGTTGACACCGTTGAAAGCCTCCCAAACCGCACAGCAACTTAGGTCTCAAAATGTCCAAACGCTGAACGTTGGCAGGCTGCATCTTCCAAATCGAGTATGACGACCACTTGTCATTCGACGTTAGTGTCAGACATTAATAGACTTCCTTTATAGTTACCATCTGCCCGGAAAAGGAAGTTTATGACAGGTCGTAGGGCAACACTTGCAAATTATACGCTTTGACATTCTTCAGTGAAAGGCCTGAAACAATTTCCAAAATAAGTGTCCGCATCCGGCAGAGTGACACTTGCGACACTTTAAAGAAAACGACTTTTAAGCTATAATAGCAGGGTAGCGTAACTGTCATCAACGCAGAAAACAGAACTGGCGAGTTGGGTTCGATTTCTGTTTTAGTCTCTTGCGTTGACTTTCTCAGTAATTTCTTTGGAAAAATTAAGAATCCGTTTATTTTCCCTTCAGCTGTGTGTTAAATAGACTCATTTTCTTAGTCTTGATTGGTAACCAGTCCACTAGAAGACAAGTTTGAATCCGAAACAGTGATGGAAGCACAGAGAAAATAATCTGCAACTTTTAAGCGAGAAGGATTAAACCTCAATTATAAAAAGACGGAATTGTTGGCTGTTAGCCAATTGGACATCTCAACCTGCAAATTGTAAATAGCAAAATAAAAGAAAAATATTTGAAAAGTTTTTTAACAAAGAAAGTGCGACACTGAACTCGGAAAGCACATAGAAATAGAAAAATGCCTTCCAAAAGCTAAGTAAATTACTAAGAAACTGAACAATTTCGTTAGAAACAAAGAAAAGATGAATGAGCTGTTACGTGATATAAGTATTCTTATTTGGCAGCGAGTGCGAGACAGTCTTTTCAAAGATGAAGAAGAGAGCTGAAGCAACTGAAATGTGGTTCTACGGATGGATGCTGAAGATACCAAGGATCAACAATGTGAGCAATGGCGAAGCTTTAAAGAAATGAAAACGAAAAGGAAAATTAAACTTAACGTCAGGAAAAGACAACTGAAATCTCTAGGGCACATAATGAGGAAAGAGGGCTTGGCAAATATGAACTCACAGGATAGATTGAAGGGACAGAGGAAAACAGCTAACAGCATAATTTAATTAAATCAAAGGTGGAGCAAGATTTAAGAGAATTAACAAAAAAAAATTGTAGCGATACATGACCGCCAATTACCTGAACGAACACAGCATATAGAAGAAGAAGAAGAAGAAGAAGAAGAAAAAGAAGAAGAAGAGGAAGGTGAACAAGAAGAAGAAGAAGAGGAAGATTATGAAGAAGACGAAGAAGAAGAAGAAGAAGAAGAAGAAGAAGAAGAAGTGGAAGAAGAAGAAGAAGAAAAAATGAAGAAGATGAAGAAGATGATCAAGAAGAAGATGATGAAGAAGAAGATGAAGAAGAAGAAGATGAAAAAGAAAACAAAAAAACATGAAGAAAAGAAGAATAAGAGAAAGAAAAAAGATAAAGAAGATTAGGCTATAGAAGAAGATAAAGAAGAAAAAAAGAAAAAGAAGATGAAGATGAAGAGGAAAAAGAAGAAGATGAAGAAGAAAAAAAAGATGATGATGCCTGATATTTGGTAAGTAATATCTTGTAATGTGGAAGGAAACTTTAAAACCCATGGTTGAATCCACTCTTTTTTTTATCAACGTTCAAAATCACCATCTTCAAAAGTTTTGGATACATGACACTTTTTTCCAATTTCCAGTCGAAACTTTGTATTTTAAAAGACTTTAAATATTCAAATTTTCGACAGTATTGGAATGTTATCTCTCACCAATCAGAGAAGCACACAATTGCTTACAAGATAGTGCTACTAATCATCTGCCTCTTTGATGTGCATTCTGCAATTCAATGATTAAAAATGGCAAAAACTAAAGAATTATCCAGAGATATGCGAAATAGAATCATTGAACGTCACAAAGAAGGACAAGGTTACTTAAACATTAGCAAAGAAATGAATCTAGCACTAAGTACAGAAGGAAATATCATCAGAAAGTATAAGAAGTATGGCGACGGTACAGCAAACCTTCCAAGAAATGGAAGACCGAGAAAAATAAATGAAAGTACTTCAAGGTGGATCAGCAGAAATGTGCAAAACAAAAACCCTTCTTTACTCATTCTGAAATTAAAACTGATCTTGAGGGTGCTGAAATTAATGTAAGTAAGGATACCATTAGCAGAGCTCTATATCGTACAGGCTTTCATCACCAAGAAAAGTGCTTTTACTGAAAATCAAACATGTCAAAGACCGATTAAAGTTTGTCAAAACTTATGAAAAGAAAGGTATGCAGTTTTGGTAAAAGGTAATCTGGTCGGATGAAACAAAAGTTGAACAATTCGGAAGGAACACAGCGACAAGTGTTTGGCGAAAGAATGGCACTGCCTTCAACAAGCACAATACCATCCCCACAGTTAAGTTTGGGGTTGGTTCCATTATGATATGGGGATGCTTTTCATCCAAGGGCACTGGTGGGTTACAAGTTATTCATGGTAGAATGAAATGTTAGCATGTACAGGGAGATTCTAGAGCAGAACCTTTAGAAATCTGCAACTGTTTTAGGACATGGTCGGAATTTCGTGCTTCAACACGACAATGATCCCAAACATACCGCAAACCTACCAAGAAACGGTTTGAAAATAATGGTATTAGTATTTTTAATTGGCCAAGTCAGTCTCCTGAATTGAGTCCAATTGAGAATTTGTGGAATACTTTGAAGATTAAAGTTCATAAGCGGAATCCACAAAATATCAAGCAATTAGAGGAATTATGCAAGGAAGAATGGGGTAAAGTAACGGTGGATCAGTGTGGAAAACTTGTGACCAACTAGAGAAAGCGACAGAAAGCCGATGAAACAAAACAGAGGCTACGCAACAAAATATTAAATTAATGTATCCAATACTTTTGCATAGGGTAATTTTGAACTTTGATATAAAAAAAGGATTCAATTATGAGTTTTTAATTTTTCTTCCACATACAACTAAAGCAAATTTACGAGATATTACTTAAAAATATCAGGCAAAATGGCGAACATAAATTAGAGTTATAACAGAAAATAACGTATCCAATACTTATGCGTGTTACTACATGTTTAAGTTCTTAGCAATGTACAGTACTGAGCAAAAGTATTTGGACAAGAAGTATTTTCTCTTTTATGAGGTATCAAAATAAAGTTTAAAATCCCCCCTGTCATAACACTTTTGCACACTACCAGTAGTGTGCAAAAGTATTAGAACAGGGGTGATTTTCCTAAAAACCTCACTGAAATTCAAATACAGGATGAAAAGCCAAGAAAAGTGATAATAAATGTTGATTATTTAAAATTAAGTGTAACAAATGTATTAAAAAGAAGTTATACTTAATTTTTTCGATTTTCTAATAAACAAGTAATTTGAAACTACTCATTATTCTATTATCCTTGGATATGACTGACTTTTTTCTTATTGCCCCCTCTCAAACTGATAAATCTAATGTTACTTTGCAAGACACACTTTGGGAACAAATACAAGCTGCTTGGCAGGAGATACCATTAGATTCATTGAAGAAACTTCTGATGTCAATGCCTGACAGGATGAAGGCTGTTACCAAAGCAAAAGGATATTATACTAAATATTTAATTTATTTTGTAACAAGTATTTTTCTTGTTAAAGCACTTGTTGAGTAAATCAAATAAAATTACTTTAATTAAATATTTATTTTATGCCTCATGAAATATAAAATAGTTCTTGTCCTAATACTTTTGCACAGTACTGTAAATACATATATATATGTGTATATATACTAGGTGCGATTGGTATATTGTCGCTACTATTTTATTATTTCAAAGCGAAAGGCTATTATACTAAATATTAAATTTATTTTGTAATAAGTATTTTTCTTGTTAAAGCATTTGTTGAGCAAATGAAATAAAATTACTTTAATTAAATTGTTTATTTTCTGTCAATATGTCTCATAAATTATGAAATAGTTCTTGTCCTAATACTTTTGCACAGTACTGTATAAGTCACTACTCTCATAGCACATTTGAATCATAGACACCGCATCTGCTACTATCAGTAATGGTGGTTACAGAGCAACACAGTTCCCATCTACCATCAAAATATTTAACTTGTGTTCACCTAAAACACACCTCAAGAGCCAAACAATGCAGCCGCTTACAGAATGAGGTCAATAACATTGACTTACGACCGAACTTGTTTCAGTTTAGTCATTTTTACTTATATATGGTTTTGTGAGTTCTATATGCCTTTTATAGAATGCGTTGTGGTGTAGTAGATATCGACTCGGAAGAAGAAATCGGGGTGCCGAGTTCTAATTCCAGTTGAATTCCTTGCATTCACTTACGCGCAAATACCCTTGGCAAAGGTATTAATCCGTCTCTTCTCTTCAGTTATGGGTTAAATAATAGGACAGATTGACTTCTATAGCCTTGGCTAGCAACCAGTCTACCGCAGAAAGCAATGGCAACCTACTGTGGGATAATCTTCTGCCCAGTCAGACATCTCTCTTTCGGGATATGATCGCCCAAAGCGTGTATCACAAATGGCACTTAACTGAATATGATAGTTCTAAACATGATTAAGGATTCTATTGGACATAAAGTGGGGGATCAGTTTTATATTGTTATGAAATAATAGACTGATCCCCCACTAATTATTACCTAATAATATAATACATCTTTCCCCCTTCTAGCTATGAGTCAAATTATAGGACAGATTGGGTTCTATAACCTTGGCTGGTAACCAATCTATTGGAGAAAGTAATGGCAGCCTACTGCGGGATAATCTTCTAATAATCTTCTGCCCAGTCAGTCATGTCTCTTTCGGGACACTCTCTCAAAAAGCGTGTAACACGTATGGTACTTAACTGACTGGCTTTTCTGCTTATATCGGGTTTTGAGAGTTTTTTATGGTTTTTTATAGGATAAATGAATGATAGAATATAGAATTTTAAAAAAGTCGAATGTAAGGCTAATATTCAAAAATTAATTCAAATATGCAAATATGAAAAGAAAAGAATTGTTCCAAGAAAGATATGACATCAATACTTCATTTTTAGTTTAATTATTATTGTAAAGATAAAGCATAGCAAATTTATTTAGGTCCTTTCCTGGGTGTAAATATAATATATTACCTTCAACGGCGGAAGTAGTTGACAGGTAGATAAGCTCAGCAAAGTGACAACCGGACTGAAAGGTGATGGTCGGGCAAGGATGTAATTGACATGTACATTCATCCGTAGGTAAGGTCAACAAAATAGCAACCGGATCAAAAGGCGATGGCCCGACTACTATGATGTGTCTGTCTTTGAAAGATGCATCTGGCCGTAGATAAAAGTAAAAATAAATTACAAGGATTGTTGACAGATTTATCCAGCCGTAGATGATGTTGTGGTGATACCGACCGAGCAAAAGCGAGGGACCTGATGTTCGCACTTTCACGACCAAAAAGCAAATGACCAAAAGTCGTCGGTGCGCAGCTGGATTTGCGCAGATGTTCCGCTTGAAAACTAAAAATTAATTAATTAATTTATTTATCGGCCAATGGGAAGCCCAGAATCAAATACGGATATGAATTCCCAAATGATCTGCTGCGATCCAAAAAGATGATATAAAAAGCCGATACAGACAGAAATACAGACAGACTCGAGAGAGAGGAATGTAATTAGTATCTCCCTTGACCAAGTCAAGTGGCTTGCTATGCTCGTCGCCCTCACCTCCCCTTTCTTTCTTCCCTGTCTCAAAACTACTTGCTGACCTAAGGAGCGAATACATCAAAGACATTCCTTACTTACAACGCTCTCACATTCCTAAGCATTAATTCTCTTTTCAGTATTTTATTGCCATGAACATTTTAACGTCCGTTGGACCTATACTTCAAGTATTATTTTAATTGTAAAAACCTTAATTGATATGTGTATATATAAAATGTTATTTTTCAACTCAGTTTGCGTTTCTTGACTTATAATCATTTTATGACTTATAGTGGACTATCTACAACAAGGCCAAATTCGGTTAATCTTCAACAACATACTACTACCTTTCACTAGAACGGACTCTCCACTATAAACTGGAAAAGAATGGATAACCCGCTATAGTGTCAACAGAGTGCAACAGAAAGGATAAAAACAAGCATTGCGTAGGAGGTTTAAGACGATGTAAATGTCTAGAATATTTGGCTGGAGATATAGAGTCTGACTAACGACACCTGACTGCTCCTTCGTAAGTATGAACTTTCTCCGGCCATTTCCCTGTTCCAAACAACCGTCACTGTCGAAGAATAAAAATATAAAACTATATTTATGTGTTAATCGCTGTTTGTTCTGATCCAACTTCAGTGTATGGCATTAGAATGAACTATCAATTTATCCAGCATATTTATAGATTGTATATATTGTATCGTGGCTTGTACCATGTGACATCCAGTCGCCCGGATGTATAAAAGACAATGTGCGCTTAGCACGGTGGTTGTCATTATCACGGACTTCATGAAGTAACACCTACGAGAGACTGTAAATATTGTATACCTCTTGGTTGTACTACTTTGTTAATAAAGTTGCTTAGCTACATTTCTCGGTTTATCTCTTCAATCCACGATACAACGGTTGAGTGTTGTCGTTATCACAGACTTCATGAAGTAACACCTACTACGGCGAGAGACTGTAAATATTGTATACCTCTTGGTTGTACCACTCTCTTAATAAAGTAGTTTACCTACATTTCTCGGTTTATCTCTTCAATCCACGATACAACGGTTGAGTGTTGTCGTTATCACAGACTTCATGAAGTAACACCTACTACGGCGAGAGACTGTAAATATTGTATACCTCTTGGTTGTACCACTCTCTTAATAAAGTAGTTTAGCTACATTTCACTGTGTATCTCTTCATTCAACGATGCAACAGTATATATAAATTCTACTTGATTGTAACGGATCTAGTAAACGTTAAAACTATAGATGTTTATTTTTTCTGACGATATCACGTATTATTTTGCTTTTATTTCGAGCAATATTAATATGATTTTCTAAATATAGCTTAGTAGTATAGGTCACCCAGTGAGGATCGAACTCACTACTCAACTGTAATGATTTTAGCGAGACAAGCTTTCTAACCATTACCTAACATCGAGGAGCCAAGTTTTGGGCAAAAATAAGATTGGATTTTATAACATTTGGAACTTTTTGGAACTTAAATATTGATTTGTCTGTTCAACGGCATATCAGAAACTTATCGGTCATTTAATGCCGAAATTAAATTTTCTTATGAGCTTTAAGGTAATAAAATATGGTGTAAGTTATTATGCTTTCACATTTGTATAAATGGTAGATCAGCGGTTTTCAAATTATGGTCTGCGGACCACAGAATGTCCGCAAAGATAAGATAGGTAGTCCATGGATTAACTCATCACGTGAAAGTCAAAGTATAAATTTTCAATATCTGGATATTTTTTTTTACTTATTAATGTTATCAAATGACAAAAGCTTGCACTAATGCCCATTACATGTCAACGTTATTTATACAAAAAATTATTTTACACCTGCAAGAGCTTGATGTTCAAATTTACTTTTTTTCAGGGTGCAAATGTCACCTATGGATAAATTTTTAATAAAGGGGTCCGTAAGTCAAAAAGTTTGAAAACCCCTGTGGTAGATAGTACTCAGCTTTTGTGCATATATATATATATATATATATATATATATATACTTTGTAACCATAATTACTAAAGGCGGTGATATATGTGTTTATGCTGTAGTTTTGTTGAAGTAATATTGTGGAATACAGTTTCATTTAAGAAATTGTAGGATATTAAGCGTTTTTCATGTTGGTTTTGTGGTTGGTTCATCTTTTGATGGGATATCAACCTCTATCAGTTTTTAAATGTTGGTATCTAAATATTTTGTAATTATTTTTATCATGTCAACTACAGATATTTATACATAATTTTATATATATTTTTACATATATATTTTGTAGACTATAAAATTTATTGTTGTTAATTTTATTAAAAAAATGTATTTTTATATTTTTAGTGTTGCATTGTCATTTTGCTTTAAAATGTACTTTTGATTTTTTGTTTGGAGGTTAATTATTTGCCCATAGCTTGGATCCTAACAGGTGCTACTACTCCAAGTCAGGGTGGATCTAGGAACAACAGCAATTAAGAGGTAGTTCCGCACTTATCAAAACCTCTAATTTAGAGATTAGATACCTTGTTGCCGGATATAGTGTATTGTCAAAACCAGGACGATTGATTTTAACATTTTAATTGAAAATGAAGCAGGTTCGTTAAAAACAAACATCTACCTAAATGTTCTCCAGTGTATTATTGAAACAGTAGTAAGTAACGCCACATCTATTTGGAATTAATCAGATAAATGTTTAAGAATTCCTTTTTATATATAATGTTGTTATCGTTAGCTTTTTAGCATCGTTTCTGAGATATTGAAAATTGTAAGCCACTTTTTGTTTTCTCCATAATTTAAGCTTTTACATTTCCCAGTCCATTTCTCCTACTGGGAACTCGCTGAGAATATTTAACACTAGAAATCTACATTTTGGCACTAGCGAATGTCTTTCAAGCCTGTAAGCGTCCAATCTATCCACCGAATAAAATCTGTTTATGAATGTGTTTGGTCCAAATTAAGTCAAACGCATTGACGATGTCTCAGCAGAATATTCCTATTCAGTGGAAAGTAATTAAACACGCCTGGCTGAAGAGTACAGATGCATTTAGAGCATCATAATCTATTGTCCATTTGGGACAAAAAGAAACGTAACGTGATTTTCCCAAGTTGCCAAAAATCAGACGTCCATTAATATGATAACTAAACGCTGAGTTCGAAACGCTAAAACTAAATAATATGAATTGGGAAAAAAAAAATCTTATGCCTGGAGATAACTTTTAAGCTATAAATTTCAGATCTGATTCTACTGATAAATTGCTTTCAGTAAAACAAAAAATTTAAAAATCTGCTTGATTTTTTTATTTTATTTTTTTAATTCCAGAGGGTAAAATAACATTTTAAACTAAAAATATTTCTTTTTAGAATTTCATATAGCAAAGAATATTCAGGTTTGAAACCCATATTGTCAAAATGCTATGGAAAATTCCTGTCCCGAACTAGCTCAACGGGCAACAAGTTGAAGCGCATTGTGGTGCAGTAGATGTCGGCTCGAAACGAGAAATCAGAGAACCGAGTTCAAATTCCAGTTGAATTCGTTGCATACACTTACACGCAAATACCCTTGGGAAAGATATTAATCCGTCTCTTTATGGGTTAAATAACAGAATAAATTGGGTTCTATAGCCTTGGTTGGCAACCAGTCTATACAGAAAGAAATAACAGCCGACTGGGGAAGAATCTTCTGCCCTAGTTAGTCATGTCTAAATGATTGTCCAAGCGCTTAATTGACTGATAGCTGAAGGCATAGAATTTATAAGAATCTTCTCTACTCATTCTTTACATTACCATCTGTAGTATAACTAATATCCTCATTATTTCGGCCGTTGTACTCTCCAGCCTTCTTCAGGATAGATATTTTTTTATTCTGCTATCGATGTCTATGGATATCTCTTAATGGTTACTAATTCATTTATTGCTTCCTCTGTGTCTACTATGTCTGTGTATGTCGGTACAGAAACTGAAATCATAATTACCATTTGGTGTGCGGGTGGGGTAATCGATAGCACCTCGGGGTGTGGATTTCTGTTGGGTTCCTAATGCGCAAATAACCTTGGGAAATATATGAAAGCATCTATGGTCCGTCATCTATGTATTAAAAAATAAGGTTTTTATCTGGAAAAAAATATTGTTATTTTCAAATATTGGTAATGCAATGTTTATTCTCGAAAACTTCAAACTATATTTCAGCTTTAAATAATCCGCAAAGTGTTGATAATCCATAAAAAATTAAAAAACAAAATAAAACAAAACAAATCACTGAATCTATTTGTTACTGTGTAAACAAATGTAAGACGATAGCCTTGAGGAGTAAAGTTCTCGGTGAGTAAATTTAGTGATACGATATTTGCGAGTACAATCTCTGAGCTAGGCCGTACGGGTTTATTAAGACTTTGTGGAAACAGAAATTCAAATGACTGAACAAATTACCGTGACGAGATATTTGACAACATTGACATCTGAATTTTAAAAATACCCTCTAAAATTGATTAAATTGGTCAATTTCAAAGTTACCCGGATTGACAGGCCGTAACAAGGCCGTACGACTCAACGGCCAAAATGCTGTGATCATTACAACAAACCTTAGCCCAACTGTAAATAATAACGCCTCATCACAAAAATTCAAAAGAGATAACTTTCTTTGATGGTTCTCACGTCGAGATTATGATTATTTCTTCGATCTTGTCTTAAGAAAAACATATTCCATGAATTATTCAAAATAGTTCCATAATCTTAGCGACTACGATTTGCCTTTTTTTTTTTTACTCGGGTCTTCGTGAATGTTTTTGAAGTTATTAGAAGCAATAACTGTAAGCTTCGATGTGCAGGTTATGTAATGAATAATGGCCAAGATTTGTAAATCGGAAATCTGAGTTGTAATTCTCTCTCGGTTCGTTATATTCAGTTACGCATAAAGGAGGAAGTGGGTCGAGAAATGATAGATTCATAAACTTTTTCGTTGTTATATGCCGCATCCCTTCAGAACGTAGGCAATCGTGGCCCTCTACATCTTCCTCTCTCCTGTGACTCTTAACAACTTTATTTTTATTATTTCTCCCAAACACTGATCTGCCCTCCATGAAATATGTTACACCCTGTTTCATCCTATATCGCTTTCCTTCGATTTTATTAGCAAATATATATATAAAATTTTTTATAATCGTATGGCCCCAAGCAAAGCATCATACTGTCACTGTTGTGCAGGGGGTTACAGAGGAAGAAAGTTAGAAAGAAAGATGAGAATACTATTGAGATGAGAGCATGTTAGAGAGGATGCAAGTTAGTGAGAGAGGAGATGACTATTGACTTTACATTTAAATTCTGGAGATTGTAGCTGTCTGGGAAGCAAATAAACGGAAGGGAATTAAACAGGCGGGAAGTGCGAGAAAAGAAGCTGTTGGAGTAGAATTTGCGTTTACATTATATTGGTTTCACAGTAAAAGGGTGGGACCTAGTTGCTGATCTTGTAGCTCGAATAAATTCGTATATAGGGGTCATGAGTGAGCGAAGTTCATCGGAGCAGAATACGTGAAAATTTTTGCAGAACAGGTACAGGGAAACAATATTGCGCCGGTGAGAAAGTGGCTATATCGGTGCTGCCAGTTGGGATTGATCCCGATGCAGATTTTCCGTTAGATTTTGTCAAGAACCTCTAGGTGGATAGCAGTAGCACAAGACCAGTTATGACAGCAGTATTCGAAGCACGGGCGGATAGTATATATATATATATACATATATATATATATATATATAAACTTATTTATAAATGGAAGTTTGTGTGTGTGTCTGTGTGTGTGTGTGTCTGTGTGTGTGTCCGTTACCTATAGCCTCAGAAACGGCTGAACCAATTTTCTTGAAAATTTACATTGTTGTATTATAAGCGTTTGCAAGTGTTCTTAGCTAGGTTTTGTGCCGAGGTACCCCTGATAAATATCGAAAATCGATAATCGAAAAAATCGGGTTATAGAAGGAATGGTCCGATTTTAATCGAATTTATTACACTCATAGACAAAGATATAAGAAACGATATTCAGAAGTTTCAAGGTTGCAGTTCTTACGATAGTGCAAAAAATTTGATATCGATACCAGGAAATCAAAATTTGACTTACATCCATTCATTTTTCTTTCATTCTACGGTTTCGCTTTAACTGCAAACAACTATTGCTTTTTAGTCTTTCATGCCAACGTCCAAAGAGTCTGAGCTCCAGGACCATGGATTAGTTTTAAAGCTTTCATTACACCCGAGCAACGCCTGGCTATACTGCTAGTATACATAATATATATATATATATATATATATATATATATATATATATATATGATGGACTCTCCCGTCGATCTCGACGTATGAGGTTCCGACAACCCTGACTTCATCCATGCTTCAGCCTCTGATGACATCTAAGTCCAGCAAGGGACTTACAAATCAATCCACACAGAGTGCAAGTTTGCTGGTTATGGGATGCACTTGCAGGTACCAATACAGCCCGCTTGACTCTTTCTCGTTTCTGACTCATATGATTCAGACTGTCAGATTTGAAACGCTGAAGACCATCAAAACAACATGCCCTCCACTCCATCCGATCAGAGACTCTGCTCTCAAGAATGTTGTGAGGCAGATTGAGAGAAATCAAATTACTCCTGATCTTATCCTTGTACCTCAGTAAAGGCCGTCCAACATTTCTCCTACCGCTCTCCAATTGACTGTACATCATGATTTTTGGTATCCTTTCCTCGGTCATCCTCAATACGTGTCCAGTCCAACGTAGTTGGAACTGAATGAGGAATGGCTCTATTCCAGAAATATTACATTTTCTGAAGAGGTCAACGTTGGGCATCTTGTCTCGAATGCTAAGACCACAGATTGACCGCAAACAGTGTTTGTGAAATACATCCAGCTGACGGATGTGAAGTCTATAAGGAGTCCAAGACTCAGAGCCATACAGGAGGATGGAGAGAATAACAGCTCGATAAACCCCAATTTTCGTATCCAATCGGATCCCACGTTCATCCCACAGGCGATGGCGCAACTTCCCAAAGGCATGTGTAGCCCTCGCAATCCTGTTGACAATTTCGTCATCCAATGAACCATCATGATTCACCTTGCTGCCCAAGTATATATATATATATATATATATATATATATATATATATATATATAAAGAAGAATTCTGTAATTTGATTTTAGCATTGTGTATATATGGTGCATGGGTAGATATTTGAAGGCTATCACAATGAGTTTAGTAAAATAAAGGAAGACAATGAAGATGTTGGGTATTGCCTATTTATTAATCATTAATATTAATAATGTAGATGAGATGAGATTATGAACTCGAAAGTTCATAATCTCATCTTCAGAATGTTTGGAGAGCTTAATGTCACGTCCGCCCGCGGTCCGTGCTTTTTCATTCACTGTTTTAGTAGATTAGTTTTGAATGTCGTATGGGAAGATTCTAGGATCATACCCATGGATCCAATGCTCCTATTTATTCATATCAATCATCAGATGATTTTTTTGTTTTTTCCATGGTTTGATTCCATTTTTGATCACGAAATTCTTACTTTTCCAACTAATATTTCAAATGTTTCTTAGATGGAGATGCACAATAAAACAACAACCTGAAATAAGTTTTTCTTTCTTCATATTACATTATATTAAGAACTCAAGATCACGAATATGGATAGGGGTCCAACTTAATATGGATTCTTGTTTTTTCTTTATATAAATTTAATGTAAATTTAAAAATATCAGAATACTGTGTGGGATTTTAAATCACAATTCTGTTTTCTTTGATATGATCATCAGGTGTACGCACTCAATTGTCATATGTGAAAATAAGAACTCCATCTAAGGAATTAAAAAAAAATTCTTTACTTTTAATTTTAAGTGATCCCGTTGTATGAGCAGTTTTTTTTTCGGCTTACATAGGGAAGATCAATTAATAATCAATTCACATCGTAAAAAGGATTTCCTATTAATTTTATTAAGATTTAATAAGATTTTTATATTAATGGTCTATAGTGCGTAATTTTCAGCCTAGTCATTGTTCGAAAGTGACATGATCGTCCAAGCGTGTATCATGGATGGAACTTCACTTCATTGAGTGATATTCTTCTTCATAGATCATCAGAATTCAGGTGAAGTTTTATAATTATAGCAATCATGGCGATAATGAATATTCTTGTAAAATAACAGATGAGATTAGTGTTGGAGCTTACGGCGACATAACGTTGAAAGATCCATCCTCGTATCATCTCAGTATTGAAGCAATAGCGAACCTGTTCATTGCTTAAATGAGTGACCAGGTATTATAAGCTTTGATAATCTGGGAATGTGATGGATAAATTTGCTATTTCCTTTGAAAACCTATAAAATATAAATTCTACTCCAGATATCAAGTGAAACGCCTATATAACTATAGATGCTTGGAAATAGTCATTTACTTTACCTCTCCAGAAAGTACCTGAATTTTTCTGCCATAGTCAGTCAGTTAAGTGCCATACGTGATACACGCTTGGGCGATCATGTCCCGAAAGAGACATGACTGACTGCGCAGAAGATTATCCCGCAGTAGTTTGCCATTGCTTTCTGCGGTAGACTGGTTGCCGACCAAGGCTATAGAACCCAATCTGTCCTGCTATTTAACCCATAACTGTAAGGAAGAGACGGATTAATAGCTTTCCCAAGGGTATTTGCGCGTAAGTGAATACAATGGATTCAACTGGAATTTGAACTCGGCTCCCCGGCTTCTCGTTCCGAGCCGATATCCACTGGACCACAACGCACAAGATCACAAGAGTGAGTAATAAATAATAATAATAATTAAAAAAAAAAAAAAAAAAAACTACAAATAGATGTTTGCTATAATATCAAGGCTAAAGCTATTAAATACTTACATTTCAATCAGTCATTTAAGTGCCATACGTGATACACTCTTTGGCGATCATGTCTTGAAGGTGACATGAATGACTGGGCAGACGATTTTAACGCAGTAGGTTGACTTTATTTTCTGAGGTAGACTGGTTGCCAAGCAAGGCTATAGAAACCAATCTGTCCTGCTATTTAACTCGTAACTGGAGGGAGGAGTGACGGATTAATACCATTCCTCAAGTGTATTTGCGCGTAATAGAATGTAACATATTCGACTAGATTCGAACTCTACTCAGAAGTTTCTTGTTCCGAGCCGATATCTACTGTTTCATAAGGCACATCCCAGACTTATATTTCAATCTAGTGGTCTTGTTCTCAAATTTCGGCCTCTTTCAACACTGTCACAAAGTCTCAAGTCTCTCACTGTTCTACTAATGGTAAACGTTCACATTATATCTATTCTTTAATGCCAATATTTCAGACATTTCAATCAGTTATTTAAGTTCCATACATTGTACACACTTGGGCAATCATGTCTCGAAAGAGACATGAATGACTGGGCAGAAAACTTTACCGCAATAATTTGATATTAATTTCTGGTTGCCAAAAAAGACTCTAGAAATCAATCTGTCCTGTCAATCTGTTAATTATCCCGGACAATTAATTTAACTCATAGCTGGAGGGATGAGCAACGGATTAATACCTTTCCTAACTGAATGCAACGTATTCGACTAGATTCGAACTCGGCTCTCTGGTTTCTCGTTCCGATGCGATATCCACTGTTTCATAACGGACATGCTAGTCTGACATTTCACTCTAGTGGTCTTGTCTTCCACTTTAGGTCTCTTTCAACACAGTCACAAAGTCTCAAGCCTCTCACTGTTCTACTAATGGTAAACGTTCAGATTAGATCTATGCTTTAATACCAACATTTCAGACATGTACATCTAGGACACTATTTCGGAGGAGCCGAATCTTCATTATCTGCCTCGAAAATCATTTCATGAAAAGAGGCAAAATTGTTCAAAATAAACGCAGACGGTATAATAACAAATTGAAAAAACAAACTTATAAGAGAACGAACGGATTTCAATTCAAGAATATAAACGAAAAGTTACTGATTACCGAGAAGAATCGTCACTTTCAAATCCAGGAAGACGAATATTAAGACCAATTAACTGAAGTTAGAAAGCTGAGTTCCAATTCCAGTCGTGTTTATGATAGTGACTTATGAGCAAATATCGTTGAAAAAGGTGTGACAAACCTCTTTTTCTCCGAGGGGGTTAATTAGTAAAACTTTAATAAATAAAAGTCATAATTATCTAAAACAATTCATGCATTCTAAAAATATTTTCTGGTAATAAATAATTGGCAAAAGGTGGATAAACTGTAAGAAATCAATCAATCAATTATTAATCTTGGATAGAAATTATTCTACAGCAGTGTGAAAGATTATCCCGGATCCCTTTCTCTCCCCCTATGTATCTGTCATCGCACCTGCTTTCTATTGTTCCTTTTTAACTAGTTTGTACTCCTCACTCTTTTCTAATTAATATTTTTACATTTATGTAGCCCCCCTGCACATCAGTGGCGTTTCCGCCTTGCTCGGGGTGAAATGATTTAAAAATAAAAAAAATCTGTAAAATGTTCTCGAGAAAAAGAAACTATGTTTTCAGTTTTTAATTGTGTATCATTACATTTCTTATTAACTGTTTTATTTTTTTATAATCATTTCACCCAAAGAAAGACGGAAATGTAACGAGTGCGCAGAGGGTTATAATGAGATAAAAATAACGTTACAGGGACATCAAAGAAAAATAAGAGATGAATGGGAATTAAATACGTAAATGATAGCAATTGATGTTGCATTTAAACTTTTGGAGATTAAGTTGAAGAAAAAGTAAGAGATGTATGGTAATCAAGTAGATAAAATATGGCAATTGATATTTCATTTAAACTTTTAGAAATTATAGTTATTGGAATGTTGAAAAAATGATAAGAGATGGATGAAAATCAAGTAGATAAGTTATGGCAGTTGTCTTTGCATTTAAAATTTTGGAGATTGTAGCTATTGGGATGTTGAATAAAAGGTAAGAGATGGATGGGAATCAAGTAGATAAAAATGGCAATTGACGTTGCATTTAAAACCTTGGAAATTGTAGGGATTCGGATGTTGAAGAAACGACAAGAGATGAATGAAAATCAAGAAGATAAGATATGGCAGTTGACGTTGCATTAAAAAGTTTGTGGATTGTAGCTATTAGAGAAGTACGCAAATGGGAGTGAGTTACACAAAGTGCGAAAAAAGAAACTATTAGAGTAGAAGAGAAGTGTGTTCCATTTAACTAGTTCGATGGTATAAGTGTTAGACCCTCAATGTCAATTTAGTAACACGAGTAAATACATATTTTAAATCCTTTCTTTTTCTTTTTGTCCATTCAGATGAAAACGACTCTAGTTGTTGAGCAAGTATTTTATGTGATATTAAGTATGAATGAAAAATGATGCATTGACCTCGTGTTTTCCATTTGAAATATTTTCTTTCATTTTCTGCTTAAATTTCTATTTAGTACTTTGGTTGTAATATAGATTTTCTTGTTTTGTTAATTTATGCAATAATATCTGTTAATTTATGCAATAATTTATGCAATAATATCTGCTCTTTTTTTATTCATTATATTTCCGAAAATAATTCTGACTGTTTGTTTTGTGTCATTATTGTTATTCTTTCGGTTAATTGGTCTTAATACTCGTCTTCCTGAATTTGAAAGTAACGATTCCTCTCGGTAATATCTAAGTTTTCGTTTCCATTTTTGGATTGAAATCCGTTCGTTCACATATGCATTTTTTGCGTTCGGTGAAGTTTGGTTTTGCAATTTGTTATTATGGCGCCTGCGTTTATTTTGAACAATTTCGCCTCTTTTCATGAAATGATCTTCGAGGCAGATAATGACGATGCGGCTCCTCCGAAATAGTGTCCTAGATGTCAGTCAGTTAAGTGCCATACGTGATACACGCTTGGGCGATCATGTCCCGAAAGAGACATGACTGACTGCGCAGAAGATTATCCCGCAGTAGTTTGCCATTGCTTTCTGCGGTAGACTGGTTGCCGACCAAGGCTATAGAACCCAATATGACTTGTCATTTGACTCATAGCTGGAGGGAGAAGAGAAATATTATATTACATTATTATATTAAGTATAATTAGTGGGGGATCAGTTTATTACTTAAAAACAATAGAAAACCGATCCCCCCCTTTATGTCCAGTACAAATTTTAAATGTTTCCAACTATTATATTCAGTCAGTTAGTTTAGTGCCATACGTGATACACGCTTTCTGCGGTAGACTGGTTGCCGACCAAGGCTATAGAACCCAATCTGTCCTGTTATTTAACTCATAGCTGGAGGGAAGAGACGGATTAATACCTTTCCCAAGGGTATTTGCGCTGAAGTGAATGCAAGGAATTCAACTGGAATTCGAACTCGGTCCCTCGGTTTCTCGTTCCGAGCCGATATCCACTGCGCCACAGCGCACATCCTAGTAAATCCTGTAAATGTCTGAAATGTTGGCATTAAAGCATAGATCTAATCTGAACGTTTACCATTAGTAGAACAGTGAGAGGCTTGAGACTTTGTGACTGTGTTGAAAGAGACCTAAAGTGGAAGACAAGACCACTAGAGTGAAATATAAGTCTGGGATGTGCCTTATGAAACAGTGGATATCGGCTCGGAACAAGAAACTTCTGAGTAGAGTTCGAATCTAGTCGAATATGTTACATTCTATTACGCGCAAATACACTTGAGGAATGGTATTAATCCGTCACTCCTCCTTCCACTTACGAGTTAAATAGCAGGACAGATTGGTTTCTATAGCCTTGCTTGGCAACCAGTCTACCTCAGAAAATAATGTCAACCTACTGCGTTAAAATAGTCTACCCAGTCATTCATGTCACCTTCAAGAAATGATCGCCCAAGAGTGTATCACATATGGCACTTAAATGACTGATTGAAATGTAAGTATTTAATAGCTCCAGCCTTGATATCATAGCAATGATCTAGTTTTATTTGACTCTTATGACCATGGCAGAAAAATTCAGGTACGTTTTGGAGCGGTCAAATAAGTAACCATTTCCAAGTAACTTTGTTATGTAGGCGTTCCCCCAGAGGTCTGGAGTAAAATTTAGATTGAATAGGTTTTCAAAGGAAATAGCAAATTTATTTCAAAGCCATTCAGTAGAATGATCCACGGTTAAAATTTTGATATGAAAGGGATCCCTATTTCAATAACTGACGCACTACCATCTTCCTACAAGAAGAAAAATGTACATGAATAAAAGAAAGTCTTAGTAGCTGTGCTAAAAATGACAAAAAAATAAAAACAGGTGGGAGTTTTCTTCTTCTTCTCCTCCTCCTCCTTCTTTTTCTTCTTCTTCTTCACAACTCGAGCACGGTAAGCTAGAAAAATCAAAAACCACTTCCCTGTTCTCAAACAAACAGCTTGTTTTATACAGTCGAGGTCCGACCATAATTTGCATGCGAATGACGAGACAACAAAAGTTCGAGTTATGTGTCCGAGACGGCCTGGCATAAAACATGGGAACCGCGATTTTGTTTCTTTTTACCACGGAGCAGCTGGATTTTACCAGACTCGTTGGCGTTTCCGATGTAAGCCGTTTTAACAGTTTTCCCCACAGTAGCATATTTGTGATTAATAAAAATACATTTAAAAAATGTAAAAGAAAAAATCAAACCAAAAAAACAATAGGCAATGCGCCATTAAAAGCTCCAAAAACTAACAATCCTGGAAATGTTTTCTTTACTAATGAAAATATCAAACTGTAAATTGCTTTGTCAGTTGTATAACTTCAACATTATTCAAAGATAGGAAATATACGAGCGTGAAGTCTCGTTACAAATCTCATTATTTATTTATTCACGGATTCATACATGAGAACGCGTCAAAATTTTAGAATAAATGGTAGCAGGAGCTTTAAACTGAATTGACATTCGAATGATCTTCTACACTTTGCCAACTTGATAAACGTTGTACGCATCTTGTAATCGCCATGTCCTTCCTATTTACAAATAAAATCAATTCTATCCGAACGTTTGCTGCTGTAAATGATATGTAGTTTCAGTGGTCGTTGTTTTAACTTAGTCAGTACGCATTTGGTAATACTTGGTAACCTCCAGATAAGATCACTTCTTACCGATGAAAAACATTCAAAGAATTATAATAGGTTGCTTATTTATTATTTTTCTAGTTGTAGTGGGAGTCCGTTCTAGTGAAGGGTAATTGTATACTATAGCAGGTTAACGGAATTTGGACTTGTGGTAGATAGCCCACTATAAGTCATAAAATGATTATAAAATCAAGAAAAGTAAACTGAGTTGAAAAATAACATTTATATATATATATATATATATATATATATATATATATATATATATATATCAATTAATGCATTTACAATTAAGGTAATACTTGAATATAAGTCCAACGGAGGTTAAAATGTTCATGGAAAATAATAAGCTGAAAGAGAATTAATGCTTAGGAATGTGGGGAGCTGAGGTATGTGATGAATATCCTTAAAGTAGTCGCTCCTTACCTCAGTAAGTAGATTTGAGACAGAGAGAAGGAAAGAGAGGTGAAGGGACGAGCACAGTAGCCACTTGATTTGGTCAAGGGAGATTACAATTACATTCGTCTCTCTGGGTCTCTGTGTAGGTCTGTCTGTTGAGCTTTCTGTCTTGGCTTTTTATATCTGCTTTTTGGATCAAAAGCAGCTCGTTTGGAATTTTACACTTGTATTTGATTCTGGGCTTCCCATTGGCTGATAAATAAAATTCGCGTAGGCTCGCGAAATGGAAATTTAATATTTGATTAATATTTGAAACCACTTACGCAGAGACGACTTGTGGTCATTTGCCTTTTTGATCGGTATAGAGCAAACATCCGGTCCCTCGCTTTTGCTTGGTATGTATTACCACAGAATCTCGTAACTCACTGAACATCATTCAGAGCAACCCTAAAACATACACTTACTATTCATTTTCATTTCATACCGGGTAAGGAGGAGAAGGCGGGCGGTTTTAAATTTAAATTAGTCAAACTCAAGCGGAAGAACATATGTCCGAAAAGAACTACGCACTTCGTTGTGGCTTAGCATATTTTTTTCTTTTCAATTGAAGCAGTGAAATGGTAGACGATTAAGCACCACGTATTCACCTACGACAGTTTGCTGACACTACATGCCCCACTCGGCATCCTGATTTATCCAAGTCTGATTATTTCATGTGGGGAAACCTCCAGGCCTGTGTGTATGAGCATAAGCTAAGTACACTAGAGGATTTGAATAAAGCTATTCAACTGCATCCGGCCGCAAGGCCTCTTATCAAGAGGTTATGAGGTGCATGGAACACCTCTTAATTGCTGTTATTTCCGGGTCCACCCTGACCAGGAGTGATAGCACCTGTTAAGGTTCCAGCTATGGGCAAGCAACTGGGGTCAAAACACTATGAAAGTATAAAAATACTTATATACATAAAAATAGACCTTTAGAGAAAATATACGTTTTTGAAGGAAAATATTACCAACAATACATTTTCAAAGAAAAGAAATTATCTCCAGCAATACATTTTTTAATACAAACCTAGAGGACATCTTCAGTTTTCAGAAATTAAAACAAAATATCATTAAAATTTGACAAAATCAACATTCTTACAATAACCGACCACTAAAGAATACCTTAAAACCCCACCTTTTTGGCATTAAATAACCGACAGAGGTTGATATGTCATTAAACAAAACTAAAAATTCAAAAGAAGCTATTCGCGTGGACGTCTTCGAAATCGAGAAAGCAAAACTTGAAAAAGTGGAGGATAACTACTAAGAACGCCTTTTCTGCTGCTTCTCGTTGCTTTACTGAGATAGGATCCGTGATCCCACAAACTATAGATTCAGAAAAACCGAGATTCGCTCTGACGGCGAAGAATATATTCTTCAGGCTGTCGGTGAGAGGTATGAACACAGGTCAAGGGGCCTAGCATGTCGCACATAGACATAGTACCGCATGAAGGGTAATTCAACAGCAATCCCAGCATCTGTACCATTTGCAACATGTTCTAGGACTTCGACTTTTGATCATTCACCAAAGGAGAATTTTTGCTGATGGCATATTGCACAAAATGCTCATCCGTTATTTGTCTCTTCAGCCCAATTACGAATAAAGCATCATTTGAATATATATATATATATATATATATATATATATATATATATATATTACCAACGTTTATGGGAAGATCGGAATTTCTATAATGCAATACATGGAATCCGCCTTAATGTTTGTCAAATATTTCTGGTACATTATCTATCTATCTATCTATCTATCTATCTATCTATCTATCTATCTATCTATCTATCCCAGTCTGTTCATATCTATCTATCTATCTATCTATCTATCTATCTATCTATCTATCTATCTATCCTAGTCTGTTCATATCTATCTATCTATCTATCTATCTATCTATCTATCTATCTATCTATCCTAGTCTGTTCATATGTATGTATGTATGTATGTATGTATCTATCTATCTATCTATCTATCTATCTATCTATCTATCTATCTATCTATCCCAGTCTGTTCATATGTATGTATGTATGTATGTATGTATGTATGTATGTATCTATCTATCTATCTATCTATCTATCTATCTATCTATAACGATCTTTCGTCAACATTTTGTGGTGATAATCTTGTGAATCTCGGCTTTAACGAACTCTTCGTTGCCTCAATATCATTATATATATATATATATATATATATATATATATATATATTAAAAAAGGATTAATTCAAAGATGTTGAATGGCCATTTCGATATGAAGATCCCCACGGGGGACAACACATCACCTCAGCAACAGAAACATCCTTTCAGAAACTGGAGAAAAATTAGTCTACTTTTGCTTTTTAAATAGATTGCAAAGAAATTAAAAAATAAAATAAAAATAAAAATAAAAATAAAGGGAAAGAAAAAGAAAAAGAAAACGAAAAAGAAAAAGAAAAAGATAGAATAAAATCAAATAAATAAGAAAAGAAAAAATTGACATCATCTGGGTTCGCAAAAAAAAGAGAATGTAACTAAAAATTAACAGACAGCCGTGTTAAATCGACGTAAGTTTAAGCAACACGGAAAAAAGGTGGTAAGAGAGATAAAAGAAGGAAGGGAGGGAAAAAGAAAGAAACGAAAGAAAAAAATTTTTAAATATTACAGACGCTGGACAAATTCAAAAACCTAATTTTCCCAAAACGTTGAAGTATTAGAAAAAGGCCTTTACTTAAAAGGCATAATTATTAATAAAAGGGAATAAAAAGATATAGGATTTAAAATAAAATTATTTTTAAAAAAATTAGGTCATTTGAAATTAAACTAAATAAAGACAGCACTAGGTAAAAAAGAAAAAAAAATTAATTACAATTATACATACCTATAGAAGTACACACATACATACATATATATACACACACAATTCTACGATTA